>JAQGAT010000354.1:0-36225 GCA_034687845.1 Pantelozetes paolii | reverse complement strand
GAACTCCAGTCACAAATCTGTCGGAAAATTGAAATTAAAAATATATTTTATTAGTAGTGATCACAAGTGAAGACATATTTAATTCATATTTAAAAGACTTTTCTTTTTTTCTTTTTGTATTTTAATTGTTTTTTATTTGAAATGATTTTAAACTTGAGTTTCAATTAATGTACTTACCCTGATTAATTGATTTTAATTGATAATAATGTGGTAAATATCAATATCTTGATCACTTAAAACATATTTTTGTAACAATTAATAGGTTTTATTGATTTTTCTCCTCTCTATTCAAAATGCACTGAAATGTGTTGCTGTGACGTAGCCTTTGACGTCACCGACACGTCTCCTATTGGCTGTTGAAAGCCTGTTGATCGCCAATGAGAGCCAATGAGAGCCACAAAACCTAAACTTCTCTTCAAATTCATTGATTTTAGTGTTAAATGAGTTTAACGTCAATAGAGTTCACGACTGAAGACATCATTGCTTTTCAATACAATTCAATACAAACACATGTTTTCACAAAACATTTCATTTGTTTTTCAGTTAATTGTTATTAAAATTAATTTAATTTAAACACATTTCACATCACTTTTGGTGAATGTCTTCAAAATGTCACCAATTATTGAGGTATTCATTGAATTATTGATTGAAAACATTTCAAATGATTTTTAACCAAATTTTATGTCCAAAGTCGGGAACAGTTGTTAACCGGAGGTATAAAGTGTTGGATCAGTTGAGCCATTATAAGGAACTCTTCAGATGTGTTGATGAGAACACCGGCGAAGAAGTAGTGCTAAAAGTGGAGGCAATCGATGCGAATGACTCACAACGGCTGTCAACGGAGTGGCGGTTATATCAGAAGCTGTCGACCACTCAGTGCTTCAATTTTGTCATCAATTACTTCAATGACAATGAGTTTCGGTATCTCTTTATGAAGCCTTTGGGACCAAATCTCTATGAGTTCTGGAAACAGAAGCGGAAGACTAAGGACTGGTCTCTGGAAGTAGTGGTCAAATACGCCGATGAGATGATCAGTCGAGTGGCTAACTGTCACTTAAGAGGTGTTATTCATAGGGATATCAAACCCGAGAACTTTGTTGTGGACAGGGATGACAACAATTACCTCTATTTAATTGACTTTAATTTAGCAAAAGAGTACAGCAATAGCCATATGTTTCACATCCCGTACCGCATCCGAAGTCCAAAGTTTTCTATAGGAAACGTACAGTTCCTCTCTCCTAATGCACACAAAGGCGAAGAGCAGTCCCGAAGGGATGACTTGTTGTCCATCGGATATACGTTGATATATATCGCCAAAGACGGTCTCCCGTGGACTCCAATGCGGTCTAAGGACTATAAGACGCGCTACGACTACATCAAAGCCGTCGGCAAAGTAAAGCTTAACTGTTCTGTTGACCAACTGTGCGAAGGACTGCCCCTTCAGTTCAGAGAGTATATGGATTACTGTTTTGACCTTAAGTTTGACGAAACGCCTGATTATTTCAAATTACGCCAAATGTTTATCAAACTATTGAATGAAATCAAGTCTTCAAAAACCATGCCTTTAGTCCAATGTCTGCCACACATGAGGTCAGAGATTCAGTCAAAGAGTGAGAACATGAAGTGTAGGCAACAGTTATCTCAAGTGTTTGAAACCTCACCCCAAATGAAATGTCCGTAAAATTGTTGCGTTTTCTCAAGTATTTCTCATTTAATAATTATTTTCTCATTTATTTAACATTTAATTCATTTCTCATTTAATTTGTTATTAATTTTTTGCAAAAAAAGTATTATTTAATGAATTTTTAAATGTTTTTGTTGTCTATACTTAGCGTTGAAAAACAATTTGATAATCAGTTTAACAAATGTTTGATTAAAACAATTAATTAAATTTAAATTCAGTTTATTTTATGCCCAAAGGGCTCAGGGGTTGAAAAACTCTGATCCAGAGATCAATAGATCCGTTAAAACCATTTGTTTTGTTTGCTTTCAATCTATCGATCGTTTCATTCATTAAATAATTGAATAACTACTGAAACCCTGAATCTCTTGAATCACTTACAGTAAAGCACTACTCAATAAAATTAAGTAATTTTTTTCATTTCTTTAATTCAATTAGTCTTTGCTTTAAAACCAAAACTGAAATCAGTTTTTATCGCAATTTTCTATTATTTTCTTTAATAATAAAACTTTTCTTTAATTTCTTTATTATTTGAGAGAAAAACAGAAATTAATTAAATTTTATTTCAATTAATGTCTAATAAAAGTCAAAAAAAATTATTATTTCTTTTGTTTTTAATTTAATTTTGTTTTCATTTATATTAAAGTCTTTTATTATATTAATAATACTTTTGCTCTCATTTCTGCCTTTAAATCAATTTTAAGTTCATTTCTGATGAAAAATAAAACAAAAATATTTTGTTATTGTTTTCGACAACAGATTATAAAAAATCTCATAAATTGTCTGAAAATATATTATATTTTTTATATAAACGACAAAATAATAGAAAATTATTGAAACTCTTTTATAAGAGAAGAAAAAATGAGTGTATTTTCTGTCAAAGCAAAGCATTCAATGATTTTTCATGTCTGGCCTCTAAACGATTGCGAACTGAAAAGTGGTTCACATTTAATGTCTCATTGATTGCAAGCCATTTGATGGCAACGGATCTAAACAATAGGCCAAAGGAGTGGACAACCCATTAAAGTAATGAACTAATCAATTAAAGGCCCGTCCAGTCAGCCCTTCCACTGTCAAAGACAGCCTCTAGTTTTGTTGCAATAGTACTGTAAAGTGCGATTTGCACTGGTATTTCACTAATGGTATGAACTTAACTAATGATTAATAAATGAATTGTAATTATATTTAGTTCTGAATTGAATTTAATTCATATATTATTAATGAAATTGATTTTTGATTACTATTTATGCTTTCGTTTCAGTCTTTTGGCGAAAGTTTTTGTCATAAATTTTGAAATGATTTATATTTTTATATAAAATAATTAACATTTCATTCAATATTTTTGAGAAATATTTTTGTTTACATTTTTATTATTAAAGATATAATTACATAAAAACTTTGAATACTTTAACAGAAAAATCTGTACATTATTTCTAAGTAATGTTGAAATCAATAATAAATACAAATAGTTATCAATGGATTGAAAATAAATTACTAAACAATTGAAACGTTTTATACAATAATAAGCTATTAATTGAATGACATTTCTCATCGATTGTTAATGACTTTACAACTTTCCAAGTGTTGGAACACTTGATTAATTCGTTGCTGAAAATGCTGTGAAAAGTGTCGCAAATAATCGGCTTTTATCTGAAATAACTGTCGCTTGAATTGTGGCTCATATTGTGAGATGAAATCAATCAATAGTTTGTTGGGATTGGGATGTGTTTGCAATTGTCTCAAGTGTTCAACTGTAGACCTCCTGAATATACAGTTTGTTTTGAGCATTAGGTTATGAAATGTTAGGAAGAATTGCGATTCGTTTCCATTACTATGACTATACATAAGCCAATACCCGTCCAAAAACCCACTCTCGTTGTCAATCATCCAAATACTGTTGGTTTGCCACGACTTCACTAAGTTATGGATTGTTTCCTATTATAAGACAAATATAAGTCAACTCTAAAACACTTTATATTTGTATTGAATCTACACTTAGACTCAAAAATATGAAAATATTTGTCAAACAATTTGTCTTTTCTTATGGTTTTAACAAAAATATTTATAATTACGTTAAGAATAGTTGTGTTGTTCTGCTTGAGAGCCGCGTCTTGCATACTGGCCACCCGGTCGTAGTTGCCGGTTATAAAGTCAAATATCAATAGGTCTGACCACTGCATGAGTTCCAGCACTTGAACTGATGTCATACTTTTGAGTCGCGAATCATTGGATCCAAACGTTGTGTTAGTGATGAGTGCATCCAATATAAGACTAGGCATGCGATCCCTTTTCAAGTCGTCTATCCATTCAATTAGGGCTACAGTTGTGTTGGTTTTCCACTCTTTAGACAAACTGTTGTTCCAAACGTTAGTCCAAATGTGATCACTAGTGCTGACCAGAGATACTGTCGGGACATTAGTTATGCCCAACAGTCGCGACAAATAAAATGACATAATTTCGCCCAACACTAAGTACTGGTGCGGATACCGATATCGGGCACAAACCTGTGTCCCATCTTCAAAGATGACAAACTGGTTGTGCACTCGACCACATTTGTTCCAAGTGGGGGCCTCCACACCAACCACTTTAGTTATTTTGACTCTTTTGAGGAAACGCGAGACACCTTTGTCTGTCAGTCCTCTCGGGAACTGGTTTTCCATCCATTGAGACCAATAGATACCGTTCTCGACCACCACTTTCTTTGGCACTGGACTTCTGGTTATTATCACTTTGATTGGAGACTCAAATCTTTGTGGAAGACTTGAATTTGTGTCAAAGTCTCCGTCTTTGAAGATCTCATTGAGTGGACCGTCGTCTTCATAGTACTGGTCATAATCATCCAACTGTTGCAACTCGTTGTCAGCAATGATGTCATTCCTATTATAGTCGCCATAATCTCCGGTCAAAACATTGGCTTTGGTCCACAAGAGAGACAGAGCTATCGGGACTTTAATGAATTGGTTGGGGATATGAGTGTCGACATTGTCTTCATTGACGACATTCTTATCATATATTGTTATAAAAGTCAATGTAATGAAGGAAAGGGAGACAACTGTCCCAACGAAGACGATTCTAAACTTATTTAAATTGTAAACTTTCATCGCTTTCTGTACTGAAAGGACCGGACGGTTGCACAGTTATATCGCATCTGTCAGTGAATAATAGAGAATATAATCAATCAATAAATAGTCAAACGTTTTATGCATTCATTCATTGGTTTTCTGTTATTCACAGATAAATACAGAATATATTTGTGAAACAAATTCAGACAAAAAGTATAACTTATAGTCAAAAGCAAAGCCAAAAGAACAACAGATTTAAAACATTTTGACATAAGAGTAGACATAAGAAGCAGAAGAAACGGAAAATTATTTTTTATCCTTTATTTTACTGTCAGTTTTGACTGCAGTTTGGTTTACATCACAAGTAGTTTCAGAGTTTATATTGATTTCAGACTTTTGTTCAGATTTTCGCAAAGTTTTTGTTATAGAAAGAAATGTATAGACATTTGATGTGAAAAACAACGGATCCATACATTCAGACCTCAAGAGATATATTGATATATAAATTAGTCCATTGAGATGCGCCTCAAACCTAACCCTGTGCTCAGTGCTCTGCATCAGAAGCCCAGAGATGCCGGAGTCGTATAAAACCTATTATTTGTAACTTATATTCTGTTAATTGAAAGCAATTGAACCCTTGGGTTGAGTATTGGATTCAATTTGGAAATTGAAGTCAATATAAGATCAAAATCCAGTGGCAAAAGCACAGCACTCAGAGTCAACACATTTGTATTGCATTGAAACAGCATTTGATAGCATTGATAGCACTCACGGAAAATCAAAACAAATTAGTTTTAACTAAAATTTATTTCTGAATTAAATCTCTATATTTGAGATCAAATTCCTGTCAAATACTATGGATTCCTGAACGGTTAGCACAGTTAGCACTGGATCTGCTGATCGTCTAAGTATTAAACAAATATAATTAAAACTTGAGTTCAAATCTAGAGATTTGTCGCTAAGATTGACGACTCAAACGACTCTTATATACTCTTATATACGCCTGAATTGATATCATTTTTGCAAAAAACATAAAACACAGAAATTTCTTTCAATGTATTTATTGAATCGTAAATTTGAAAGAAATAAGAAATCACTTCAACAAACAGTAGACAAGAGATTGTATTCAATAATAAAATTGAAGCCCTGTTTCTCAGTTTAGATATTTTAACTCAACAAACATTTTATTCATTTATTGTATTTGATTTGTTAACACAAAGAAGTGGAGGAATAGGAGACAAATCGTTGACTTGACTTCAAATTGAAATCAAAAACTTTTAAATAAAAAGTTTAAGTCTTAAAACATTTGCTTTACTTTTGATTTAATATTTAATAGAATTTAACCTAAAATTCAATTCAAATATCAGTTTTATATAAAAAGTATTTATTCTTAGATTCACTTAAATTTCAGTCCATATATGGATTGAGAGAGGAATGACTTTAAATCAAAATATATACAAAATATCAGCACAAAAACACTTTAAATGTCTTTTACTCTGAAGTCAATGTTTATTTCATATGTGAATTCCTGTGCACTTGTAATACCTTTTTCATACTGTGCACACAACTTGTGCACAACTGGTCGACTCGATAACAAAAATCCAATTATTTTCGAGTTTTCTTCAAAAAATAAAAGTAAAAGTCAAACCTAAACTCAAACTCAACTCAAAGTTAAAGATTTGATTTCTTATACTATTTTTGTAATACTTTTATCGAAAGTTTCTTTAAGTTATAATTCATTTTCAAACTTCAAACTCAACTGAAGGCTAGAGTTGTAGATAAAAAGGAAATGAAAAATAAAGAAAAAATCAAAAATCAAATGTAAAAAAAGTCTTTTCTTGTGTCAACCAATAAATACAGTCATAACTAAAGCTATCAAAAAATGACACAACAATTGAATTAATGCAATAAAAAGGAGAAAAATCAAAACGTCTTGTTTTCGCTACGATTATTGGCGATCAGAGCACTGGTAGGCATTGAATCCTATTCTTAATATGACATCAAAACCGTGTCATTTATGTAATGATAAGTTGTTATCTTAAATACCCCAAAGACGGCAACTATTTTGATATGAGATAAGCGTTTTGTTGCAGTTTTGACATTACATTACATAAAATAACATAATCTCTGAATTAAACTATTTTTAGTGTGAGTTTAATATTGAGACAAAATGTTTGGCTTTATTTGGCTTTCATTCATAGGATTTAGTTTTTGATATGTCTTTAATACCAGGGTCTGTTAACGAACCCCAGTATTACTGCTTTTACACTATTTATTGCTTTAGATTAACTATAATTAACTAAATATCCAACACATCCGACATAAAACACAAAATAAGTGATATATTTATGCAATTAAAGCCAAATTTTGAGAACATTCAGTCATTTGCTCTGAATATCTGATAATAAATAATAACTCAATTCATAACTATTTATAGAAATGTCAGTCATTTATAAATGTCTACAACTGTTCACAAAATATTTCAATTATTTTTTATTTAAATAAAAATAAAACTGAATTTATTTTTTGATAATTTATTTCATATTCAAATGAATTGTAAAACTGAAACACATTTTCATGTAATTCAGTCACAGTTTTAAGTCATTTGAAGGAAAGTACGGATCAATAAAATACAAAACTATTATTAAATGACATTTTTTCTCTCTCTCTTTCTTAAAGAAAGAAAAAAAACTCAAATTACTTATGAAATCTCTATTTACGTAATGAATAACAAATTAATTATGAAATCTTCTGTAATCTCAATACAATTCACAATAATTTGATCCAAAAGTTAATGAATGAATAAAAAGTTATTTCAAGAAAATCATTGATTTTCTTAACGAATCAATAATTCAGACAATTATAGTGAGAAAGCATTGCTATTCTCACAAGACTTCAAATTGGATCACATATTATGACTGAAATAAACAAATATTTGAACAAAATTTTAATCATTTGATTATCTTTTGTGTACTGAATGTCAAAAAGAAAATTATTTATCATTAAATCAATTGATAAAATATATCACAAAATATGATTGAAATACAAATTGAATTCATTTTTGTCGACACTTTGATACCAAACATAGCATTAAATTTAGGAAAACTCGATCGGAATGTTGTCTGAAGTTTCTCTTATATAAACATTTCATTCAATGAGTCCTAAGATATAAATGTCTGTCAAATACACTGAAAGACTGAACACTTTTCACTGTTTTTATAGCCAAGTCTTAAAATTATTTTCTCTTTTTAATCCCAGAAAATGAAAATCATTTTTCTTATAAGACATGAACTCAACTGAAGTGAAAGAAAACGTTTGGAAATTATTTTAAATATTTCAATCAAACACTGCAGACAGACAGTGGACTGGGAGGTGAAGTCAATTGAAAAAAGCTATTAAATTAAAGTGTCAGACATAACACTAAAGTTATGAAAGACTATAATAGACTACAAGACTAATACATAATTAACTTTTTTCTCCACTGTTTTTGAGTTTAAATTAAAAACGCTTTTGGCTATAGAGTAGTCTCTAAGAGGTTAGTGATTGAAATAAATGCAATATAAGAGAGAAATAGCAATGAATTGGCAATCGATGAGTATTTTCTCATTTCTTATTACAATTTCATTGTATTGTGTAGTCATAGAGAGCGAGAGAATTGATTAACAGTTAGAATATTACCAAATATTACATTCAATTCAATATTACATTCAATAATACATTTAATTATTGGATATTTTCTCTCATATAAGTCGGCTCTGAATTACGTTTATGATAACGCATTAGAGGAGAGGGAGACAGCACTGGTAGTGAAGAAATTCGATTAATGTCAGCCGGGATTCCTCTAAATTAAGAACTGCTTTCAAGTGAGGATCTACCAGTGCTGGCACGACAGGAACAGTTTGTCCGTCTTTTGGGAAATTAGCTGAAAAGCAGAGCTCAAGTGAAGTATCAGTTTTTAGACAGTATTAGAGAATTAGTTGTTCTGTCAAACCAATGAAAAATGGTTTCACGAGTTGTTTATGAGTTTACCAGTCGTTTAATTTGTTACCAACACAACGGCCCTAAACAGCACATGTATCTCATAAAACAAATTCAATTAATTAAACGGATATTCAGATATAAATTGGTTTTAGAGAAGCCATTATACAAAACACTAATTATAGTTTGAATTAAAAAAAAGTTAAGGATTTTTATGAATTTTATTCACGAATTGAATCACTTTTTGCAACAAAAGTCGTTTCTTTAAATACTTTTTTATCATTTATAACATAAAAGACTAGTTTTCAGAGAAAATCTTCAGTTCTTTAGTGAACTTAAACTCCAATAAAGCTCTCGAGACTTGAATTGAGTTTTTCTTTGAACTACTTTTGCCTCAAAAAAGACTATTTTATGGATCGATATTCAAACCTAAGGGCGAAATGCAATAACAATTGTAATAAAAGACATAATAAATGTCAACAAAATATTTGTTTTGAGTCTAAATTAGTGTAAAATATAACAAATTATAGACAATATCTGACTTTGGGTTTCAATTGTGGCCAAACAGTGGAGTAATGACAACGAAATTAAATGTACTTTTTCTTTGTTTCAAACACTTATATCTTTGGCTCCTTTGGTGTCAAATCGTTATTTGTTTTGTAATAAATTTTAAGCAATTTTTTTTGTCAGGAATTTCTTCACAAAAAACTCGTGAAATACATAACAATAAGGGTTTATATATGAATAGAAATTTTTTTATATATGAAATGAAAGCCAAATATAAAGCATAAAAATTCTTCACTAGTTTTCTTCAATATCTTTATTATTATACAAAGGATTTCCGCAACAAATAATAAATAAATCCCAAAAATCTACATAAAAAGCATCGCTTATATGGGAATTGGCTATCAATATAACAGGTCATAAAATATACTCAACGTTTGAAACACTGAGCCATAAAATGAACTAAAATTTTGTTTTCCATACAAAACGAGTTTAAAGCTTATCAATGCTTCGGATTATTTGGTGAACAGTTTTTTAGCACCGATAGTGTTATTGCTGTAAAAAATTATTATTTCGAGACTTCAGATGTTAAGTCAAGTCTACCACTGAATAGACTGTAGGCTTCACTCACTTATCGCATGGAGAGCACAGACAGAGCATTGGAAGAGAGCGCTGGCAGAGCACTGGCAGTGCAATCGGTTCTAAACGAGCACAAGGGATCAAATGTCAGTTATGAAGGAGTGTATTGAATGTGAATCGCTTTTTGCATTGCCTTTAACCCAGAGTTTGGTTTTTGTCTTTAAGAAACTGCAAAATAAGGGAAGAAATACTGAAACAGTTGTTCAATAAATAATGAAAAAGTTTGAGGGGATGGGAGAGATGGTAGGGATGGTTGCGAATGGTTGAGAAGCTTTACCAATGATTGATGGCTCGGCTGACTCGACATGACATACACTGAGCAAACGGTTCGGGACTTTCTCTACAAGTAATGAGTTTTTGCACTGTTTTGCCAGTCGTTTGCCAGTCGTCTGAATCGCCTGAATGTAAATGCTTTCGATTATATATGTATTGATGAAACACAACATCACTTATGCGATAAAACTTATGGCCTCAGATCTGCCTGAGCACAACTGGCCGGTGATGTGTGTTCAGAACATATATCCTTACGATCCCTACATCTGTAGTCACTTATCGACTGAAATGTAAAACATCTAAATATTGGGGCGTTTTATGAGATGTGAAAACTTTTCTGAACATAAAATATAAGTTATTTTTCAAACTTTTCCGCAAAAATTCAAATATAATATAATCTATTGGTTTGTATTTCAGAGTGTATTACAAGTGCTATGAAGTAAACACACAATTCTGTAGTCAAGGCGTGAAAAACTTTTTAAACGCTATCCCAAAATCCCTTTCCTGTAAAGTGCAGAAAATTCTAGCTGTGGTTCTACACTCAGTACTACAAGTGCTGGAACGGCGTGTAAACACATTTCTGGGAGAAAACAAATTTTTCTAAAAGCCATGCATTAAATGAACAGAAAGTACACAAAGTATACAATGGTTTTGACTGACAGTAAAGAAAAATCTAATCGAAAACAGATAAAGCGATTCAATTGTGAGTTATAGACTAACGGCTCGGAAATACCGATCCTATGATCATGTTTTCAGTGCTCACAACCAAATGAAAGTGAATATAACAGTGAATGAAATGAAAAACTTATTTACACCGAAAAGAGAGCCGAAATAAGACCCAAAGAAAGGGATGTTTTTGGTTATGAATTTGAAACTAAACTCAAAACCAATGAATGAATGAAATGATAAAAAATCTATTCTTTTATTCCATGAATTCATTTCATATTTATGAAGATATACTGCAATTCACTCTATATTTCAGTTTCTCTTATATTGTATTCAAATATATTTACATATTTTATACACTGAAAAGAGTATACTTTTAGTAACACTGGAGACGATTGAAAGGAAAAAATATATTAAATATAAATGATGTGAATCTAAACCTAAGATTAGTTTTGAAACCGTATTAATGATTACGTGTTTATAGCAGTGTTTGTCTTCCCATTTATACCTCTGCTATATTAAAGTCTAATAATTATTTATAAAACAATTGGGAATTATATTCAATGCATTAAATTGTCATCTCTTGTAATACAACACAAATATTATACAATTTTTGGTTAAGTAGATAAGCGACTGGAGTTCGGGTGCGCTCTTATCGACTGTGCTATAGATATGACAAATAAATAACTTATAGTACAGTAGAGTAAGGCTTACACTCTCTGAGCAAATAATATATCAAAAGAAGCCAATTATTTCACTCTTTGTCTGGCAGTCGATGCCTTTCCCATAGGAACCGTTGCATTATCTAAAAAGCTGTGCATAAATCAAGACATTCTTATAATAAGGATCAATGTTTGTCTCACTGGGCGATGGGATTGTGTGCAGAGCACTGATATCAAAACCATTACAATAGAGTAAAAACCGAAGTAAATGTTGTTTTTGTGACAATTTTGTGACAATTATGCAAATCATTGGTTATATACCAAACCTTTAGAGCAATAAATGACTAAAATATTGCGAAAACACATCAAAAACATGACTGAGTTTTGATGATTGATAGCAATAACAGCGACTCGTTTTGGGCGATGAAGATGTTTAGCAGTGATAAAAGTAGTGAACAGTGTTAGCACTGTTAGCACCAAATTGCAAACACCAGTCAATGTAATGCTGATACGATGGCACTGTATGCCAATGCTTATCAAAAGCACTGATACAAATAGAGCGAAAGATAGAACAGTGGTAGTGCTGGCAGAGCACAGGCATCAACACTATCGACAAAGTGGTTGGTTATGTCGACACAGAGATGGTTAATGTGCCGTATCGTCGATCATATCATTCTGACGGCCAGACTGTGCCAAACACACACTTGAGTAGAGCTAACAGTCCTCACAGTCCTTAGCGTTCAATACATTTAGTTTTACGAACAATTGATTTCTCTTTGCGTTAATTAACTCATCCATAACTATCAAACCCATTACATGAGTCACCCATAGACTCCGGTGCAGATTCACTGCTAAACTACTGTCTTCTGCTTAGTATCAAAAAATTCATTAAACACTTTCCGCAGACTATCAATGCTTTGAACAAATTATTCGCTCTTTTTTGCAGTTTATCACAACTAATAAGAAAATATATACGACTTCTGGTGCGATACAAGTCATGATACAAGTCATGCAAGAAATGCCATTTCAAAGTAATTTTCTCTCTTTTGCTCTAAATTTTCAATTCTAAGAGATTTATGAAACTTTGAAGACTTGAAAATCCATGGATTTTATTATAACTCAAAGCAAAGCAAAGAAATGTTTTCAACAAAATATATATCAATAGTAATACAAAATATATGAAAGAAATGATCGAAAGATAAGAAAATTTAATATATATTTGCTTTTTGTTTGTTATTATACAACAACTCATACCTCAGTTCAGGCGAAGAATATATGGATTGAGTCCTGAAGTCCTGAAGAAGAAAATTGTTGTGAGAATTGAGTTTATGTGTTCAGACGTACAACAGTTGTGTCCAATCAAATCATATCCTTATATTTGATGACAAATACTTTTCAATACTTTTTTGGACGAAATTTTCAAATATTGAAAACTTTTTGGATTTTATTTCAATTCATAAATAAATGAAAAATGTTTTCAACAAAAATATATTTCAAAAACATATCGAAAGGAGAGAAGAGTTTCGTTTCAAAAGACTCATTGAGTCGCGACTGAACACAGTTTGTACTGAACTGGCTATACATCCAGTGCTCACTACAAGGCATGTACACAACCGCTCTCTCATCTCCGCCTCTTTCCTGATAGGAAGGTGGGGGCACACCATCACCCCATTCCCCATCACTTCTCTCTCCCTTAGTTTCTCTTAACAAAACTCAATTCTATGTATTTCCTATGAATAACTTGCCTGACCTGCCCTCCCAGTGCTCTCTCTCTCTCTCTCTCTCTCTCTCTCTCTCTCTCTCTCCGTCTATCTCTCGTTTACTTCAATCACACTTAAGTTTAGTGCCGTTAAAACTGAATGCAAACAAAAGTCTTCAATAAAATCAAAAAGTTTTGTCAATTTCGTGGCAATTGTTTAAAAAGGCTTAAAAGGAATGGATTTTGTTTTAAATGCAAAACTTGTGTAAAACCTTATGTATTGTTAACATCCCTTCGATGTACTGCCAGTGCACTCGTGATCACAGCGTGTGTTGGGAAAGCAGTTTGTAATGAATGGTCCAATAAATATCCAAAATGTGTAAAACTATGTCTCGGAATCGCATTTAATATGTTTGGCTCAACATTTCATAAACTGACAGTTCAGGCGCCGGACTCTCTCCAGGCGTCGTAACATTAGATTCTTTGCTCTTCTTTTGCAATAATAGTAGTCTTAAAAAGATTTAAACGAATAGTTGAGTGCAGTGTTGAGGCACTCAATAGGAGTTGAATGTAATCTTTGAAAAACTATTTAATTATTAATTTTTACATAACATTCAACGATAAGAGTATTAAGTATTAACACATAAGTTGTACTCAAGTGTGAAAAGACTTGAAATTTTACTCATATTTACATTTCGGTCGAGAATTGAGTCAATAATTGACTTTTATATTGAAAGCACATTCATTTTGAACACAAGAAAGGAAAAGAAGAGAAGATTTTTATTGATTATTAAATTAATGCAAAAGTTTTTCATATAAATAATAATAATAACAAAAAAGAAGAAAATTTAAGAAAACTTTTATTATAACTGAAAAACTGAAAGGACTTTCACTTTTGGTTATAATATATTTCAATACAGAGTAAAGTGAAAAGACTTTTGAAAATATAAGAACAGATAATAAAATGAAAAAATTCAGTGAATTATACAATATTTGGCATAAAATGCATAAAATCTTTATTGAGAGAAGATAAATGTGATGCCAGTGCTCGTATGGCACAGTATATGGCACTCATATTGCGGTCTAGATATAAGGGATATATATGTGAACCCATCGGAGAATGTTTTTGATGTCAAAAGAATATTTTTGATATATCGCACAAACATTTCCCTGATATTAGTGCTAAAAGAGGGCACAGGGATGTGAGACAGGAATATAAGACAGAAATCGATTTAATATAATATTTTCAACTTTTTTCAGATCTTTTTTCAATTTTCTCGACGACTGAACGACAATATAATTCAATTGTTATGAAAACTCTTGAAATACTGAGAAAATCATTAATAAAATGCCAAAAAATGTTTCATTAATTAAATACTTCTTTAACTTTCAGACGATATTTAATGTCTAATCGTTTTATTAGTTGTTTGTAAACCAAGAATAGTCTCTAAAAAATGTTAGGCTTTAATAGACTTTAATATAATAACCAGTTTTGAGCAAAAAATTCTTGTATTTTTCACTTTTTTTTATTCCTAACTCCACCTAAACATCTAAAAACATCTAAACGTTTAAACCCCTGAAGCGATTCGTAAACAATAATTTCAGTGAAAATCTGTTTTTATGGGCAAAACCTTTTTCACCCAAAAAATGCAAAAACTCTTAGAAAACACTTAATTTCACGAAATATTACAATAAATAATAAATGAATAAAAAGTAATGAATATTAAAATCAATTGTTTCTTATCATTCAATTTTGTGCACATTTTTCATCTTCGGGGGTAAACTTACTGCCAGTTATGAACACAAAGAGTTGGAGAGACAACAGAAAATGAAAGGCAAACTCATCCGTCATATAAAAAGATATTTTATCGTTGATTACTATCTCAGTCCAAACATTAATCATTTAAGGTTAGGGCCGTCTCTGAGTCCCCAAACGTCCGATCAATTCATAGATTGCATAACATTTCATAACATTAGGCATACATTTCATTCACTCTTATTCTGTGATAACAACAAAAATATTTATTCTTTTGCCGCAAATACTGACAAGAATTGAGAGTATATTTCAGACACAAGAATCAGATTTGATGTTATTGTGTCAGAAAAACACACAAAACTTATATATCAATGGTTTTAATATTTTATTTTATTTCTCAGAGGCTTTAAAAGGCATTGTCTTTTGACGTCGTTATCATTTTTCGTTACATTTCTTTGCCTTTTGTTTCTTGCATTCAATCGCTTCCGTTGTTTGAGTCAAATATTTAGAGATTATTTGTCTTATAATAACTTCTGCAACAAATGTAGTGAAATAAACAGTCAGTTTTCAGACTGTATTCAAATAAACGCATTTGTTTTTGTGTACACTTGTCCTCCCTTTCCAACTATTTCTTTCTCTTTCTAATAGAAAATCTATAAAAACATTAAAACTATTTTTGCTTTGAGTTTATAATAACAGAAAATATTAAGAAAAACTCATTTAATGAGAACAAGAGCTCCAAAACAAGCGTTGAATTTGTATTTGATTTTCACTTTTATTTCATTTTTTAAACAAAAATCCATTAATTTTGTAGTAATTGTTGTTTAGAGTAGAAACGGAAACAATTTATGAGTAAAAGAGGGAAATAACTGTTTCTATGGATTGAGAGAAGTATAGAGTAGTTCACAATTGAAGTGCATTTCAGTTAACAATCGTTTGGAGAAAAAGCTATTATTATTGTTGGCTGTAGTCATGCCTTCGGCCACAAAACACTTTAGATTTTTTGGACATACAGGCCGTTAATTACTGAAACAGCAACTACTAAGCCATAGCCATAAGCCCGGCCACAGCACAAAGAGACGGTCTCACTCAGGGTTTAACACTATTCTGGTTGTCTGTCATATACATGCATTCCTCTACTGTACAGTTGAGCCGTGCATATAATACCCGGCGCTCATTGACTGCTTCAATAAGTTTTAACAAGAAAAGGGAGATCCCATCTCTGCCTGTCCTAAATGGATGGACATATCGTTATCAAAGGTCTGTTATCTTTGCTTTTCATGTATTTGTTGTTCTGTTGCCTAACTTTTTATCTTATTTTCTATCACAGCATGTGATCTAAGCCTAACATAAAGTCCAGAAATCCATTAGAAGTGCATTGAATGCTATGAAAAGCTATGAATCCTTTGATAGTCTATAAGTCTATAAGAATATGACATAGAATTAAGTCCTAGAAATCAATTACCAAATGATATATTAGTTGGAAATGTAATCAACAATAAAAACGTTATAATAATTAATCATTTCTTAGATTACAAGACATTTATTAAAAGTTGAGTTCATTAAGAGTTTTGTCATTAATTTCATTCAATTTTATTAATGATTAATATTTTTCAGTAAAAAAGGCGTAAATTTAATAACAATTCAAACATTAATTGACAAAAAATCAGACATTATTTCAAATATAATATACATTTTAAGACAAATAATATCTAATAATAAAAATATGTGTTTAAAAAACATTTCATTTTTCACTTATAAATGAAATTTTAAAACAAAAATCAAACAAAAAATCCGAAAAACGACTAAAAAAACAATTAATAATAAAATTAATATAAATTTCAATTAAGAACTGATAATGAGTTTTGTGTCGATATATCAATGAATAAAACAAAAAGACATTTCTTATATTTTTTGTCTAATGTTTGCATAAATTATTCAATAATTTATTAATTAAAACAAAGATTCATTAGTTTATTGAAGACAGGCCTGAATTTTTTCCACCCATTCCTGTGTTGTTTGACCACTTTGTGCCATAAAATTATAGGTCCGACGGATTAGCTTCAACTGTGAGTCCATTAAAACAAGTTATTAGACATAAAACAGACAAATGTTTTGTGAATTGAATTAAAGAGTGATTAATGAATACAAGAAATGATTTCAATCATAATAAATGAAAAATATTTCTCACATCAAAGAACTGAGAGTTGGTATGGGTTTGGGTGTAATTCACTGCCAACACTTCCCCCAAATCAATGAAACCCTTGCAGTGCGGGTCGTCTTCAGAGTCGTAATACCGAAGCTTTAAATACAAAAACAAAATCAGTTTTATCTCATCTGTGGCTCACTCTATGTCTACGCACCTGATGTTTGGTTGAGTCCAACACAAACCAACGCATTTTCCAACCCTTAAGAAGTGCCCCCTTTTTATAGAGATACCCCTCATATGTCCGGTTCTCGACGACCATAGTTGAGAAGTTGTTGTAAAAAGTGTTTGAGTGCTGAAGAGTACTGACTCTGTCCTCATTGGAGTCCAGTCTTTGTTCGTCAACCACTTCGTTGAGCACTTCATGGGTTGTACTTCTTTGGGAGACAGTTGTAGATCCCATCCCAGAGTCGGGTTGAGCAGACATTTTGCGTTTGGATTTGCAATTCTTGGGCACCAGTTCTGCGCACTTCTCGTGACAATTAAAACCACATTCAATACATTTGAGGCCAGTCTTAACCAAACCCCAGAGCACATGACGGCAGTGATCGCATTGGGTTAGAGTCGTGTAGTTATACTTTTCAAACTTATGGGCGCCGCTCAGGTATAGGGGATTAGAGTTATCACAACTGTTGGCACCCATTCCCGCCATTTTGCCTCTAATTAACAGATCTATTGTCGAACGCTTGTGAGTACTATAAGTGAGGGAACGGCAGGAATGGCTACTAATCGACTCATGAATGTCTGTATTGAAGGGAATCTCAATTTTATCCCAAATTGTAAACCATTTTTGGGGCAAATAATTGAGTTCTTCTTCGAGACTGCGAACCCTTTCCAACAAATTAGTGCAACGATTGGGTTCTGAATGAATGATTGAGTCATAGGAGGCACTGATAGTCTTCCGTCGGGTCTTATCCGACACATTAGTGGTCGCTTCCAGTTCTTCCTGTCTCTGCCGTTCCATTCCTACCACTTCGAGATCATAACTCGGGCCGTGAGCTAACTCTTCGCTGACATAATAGTCCCAGAGTTTAAATAATTGGATGGCAGAGGAGGGACGGATGACAGCGGCGTCACTACTCATCCCTTCCTGACTAATGATAGGAACGTATGAAAAGTTGAAGAATAGGGAAGACTTGGACCACAGCTTCGACCCGTAGTCCCAGAAAGAGGTTCCGATATAATTGAAGTTTGCATTCATATTAGGCGTAAGAGTGGTCTTATTAGAGCCGCCGCACAGTTGGGTCTCGTCGTCGTCGTCATCGGTGTCAATGTCGTGCTTAGAGGAATGGTTGGTCTTTATATCCTCACTAATCCAACCACACTCTGCTCTCTCGGACTCGCAGTCTAAGAGGAAAGTGCGGAAACGACAGGACACGTAATGATAGGCCAAGAACTTGAGGTAATATTGATTGAATTCAAAGGAAAGGGGAAACTGATTGTGGATTTGGTGCACAATATCCAGGAATTGTAGAAATATTGGCGCAAAACCTGATGAAAGAGTGGCCGCCGTATGGTTTGACCGATGACTGAAACGGTGACCGAAGGCCAGCCATTCCTTCTCAATGAGAGTACGAAAGCCTTCAAATGTACGATAATATGGGTCCAGACATAACTGCGCGACCGAAACGATTTGTGGCACAAAATCCCAACCGTCCTCAAGACATATCATGACAGACGAGCCTTGGATATCAATCAGGTCTACAATAGCACCACTTATTTGCATAATTGTCTTCATTTGTGTCATCCATTCGGAGCTCTCTATCTGTCTATTAAATGATTGTTCGGGATCTGTATTACTGGCCGGTTGTGTGGACGGCACGCACGCGCGCATCAGT
The DNA here is from genome assembly GCA_034687845.1 of Pantelozetes paolii. Lineage (NCBI taxonomy): Eukaryota > Metazoa > Arthropoda > Arachnida > Sarcoptiformes > Oribellidae > Pantelozetes > Pantelozetes paolii. The sequence continues at coordinate 17,261 of JAQGAT010000354.1, read as the reverse complement.
TTCTTGAAGGACGCCTTCACGGCTCGGACTTCATGGAAGTCGACGGGAATGACATCACAGTTACTGAAAGATTCGGTTTTTATTTTATTCATTTGATTCTTCTCTCCGAAGATGTAAAGGACGGCTCTGTTTAGGTTGGGTTGAGAACCAGATCCCGAAGAAGTGGGCGAATCTGTGGGTCCAGTCATTCTGGGTCTGTCTTTAATACTAGAGTTCGACCACTTTTGCAGCTGTTTTCCCATTTGTTGACTAATACCTGACTTTCCGCCGGAGTTTCTCAATGTATTCATCGCCCGATGGAATGCCGTCGAAGAAGAGCCTCCACTTAATGCTCTTCGGGTGCTCTCAGGTGTGGTAACAGTGACGTCACGCGGATTAAGAACTGAGTTAACACTAAGTGTTGATCCGTTTTCAATGAGTTTGTTTGTGTGCCTCAAGAAGTAGGCGGGGGTTAACCTAACGATCCCTGAAATGTATTTCTCATTTTCTATATTCGTTGACGTCTCAGATGAGGCCGAGTGCACAGCACCTGCAGATGACTGGCCTTTCAATAACCCAATGACTCCTTTGCCGTGAAAACAACTGCCTCTAAGTAACAGTGCTTTAGTGCGCGGGTGTTTCCAAGTGATGACAGGGAACCGGTAGTGACGATAGAAACGACTCAAACGTCTGATGGCTTCGTCACTGATATTATAGGGAACGACAACCAAACCCGGGTAGCTCTTAGTCACTGAATAATTGGCATTCACTGTAGATATACGGAAACTCTCGACCACTGTATTAGATCGGGAGAGCTTAGAGCCAGAAGCGGATGACCCATAATAGCCACCAATAGAGCCCAACCCCAAGCGCTGGTAGTCCTTAACGTAAGACATTTCTTGGAGTTTGTCTAAAGTCTTGTCGTTATTGGCGTTCAAGTGATTGAGTACTAAATGGGCTGAAGAACCGGAAATGGTATTCGTGTGCAGACTTTGTATGGATTCGCTGTCAATGGAGTTCTTGTCTTCAGTCAAATCAATGGACATATTCCTCGTCGGAGACATAGTTTTGGCCATTCCTGGTATGAAACCCGAGGCGTCGGCTATGTATTTGTTTTTGCGATTATTCTTTGGTTTAAATCCCGCCTTCTGTGCGGTTCTCAGAAGTGTTTTCTTCGCCATTCCCTTAAAGGTTGAGTTCTTCTCCTTATGCTTCTGGAGGTGAAGAAGGCGGGTCTGAGCCATACCTAACTGTGACGTAAACGTAAACAAGTGAAAAATGGTTGGCGGAGTCCGCTCTCTATTAATGGTCTTTCTTAAGGACTCGATATCATCGGACGAAACCTCTTCATCGAAGGCCACTCTAATCAACTGAAATGTGTTTGACCTGAGCTGAAGGCCTTCCTGTAAGAACTGGTCGATAGATGTAATCGATTGAACATTAATTCGCTTCTCTTTAGTGAGTGTCGCGATCGGGAAACTGCGGACAACAACGGACTCGAAGGCAAATGGATCGCAGGGACGGCCTTTGAATATAATGCGATAATTGGTCAAAAATATCGCGCCTTCGGTCGGCAAGAGTTGAGTTCCGAAGGGAACGCCGCACTGGCCCTCATCGCGGCCATCGTGTATGAGGTAAGCCCTAAGTCCAGGCATTGTTAGTTCTTCGCCGAACAGTAGATTAGGTGTTGTTATCTTTGGTTTAGTAATCGGTGGCAAACGTTTGCTTTCCCGCCAAACGCTCTCAAGTGTTTCGATTTGCATCCAAACCACTCCCGGAATCATTTGATGTAATTGTTTGATGTGTTCCTCTTTCACACCACTCTCTGTACACACTTTGTCCACAAAACGGGCCACAAATTTGATAGCATTTGCAGCGATTTCTGTATGGTTTGGGTTATGGCTCTGATTGTTGTCCTCTTCGAAACCCGATTCGTTGTCATTATTGTTGGAACCGTTAGAACCGCTTCCGTCGTAAGCATTAGAGTTCGTGAGGTTTGACACGGAATTGGTATCACTTTCTGAAGAGACTTTGAAGAACTTGTGAGCGCCGGCATCTAAAGGCACTTTCATAGCAACCATTCTATTGGCGTAATGTATCGCTTGTGCAAAAACGGTTGAGTTTTCGTTTCCGATCATCTCCTCTAACCTCTGAGCACTCAATTGCGGACTTAACCTCATCTGTTCGGCCGCAATCTCCAGCGCCGACGGCTCCAGATTTATGGGCGAATTGAGGCCACGTTTGGGGTCGAGCACTGAATTCCTCGATATATTGTTATCGACAGCACTTTCGACACAAATCTTTTGACTAAAAGATTCTTTATATAAGTTCTTGACCTCTGACTCGACGTCTGAGTAAAATGTTTGTTCCCAAAACTGAGGGTTAGACCAAACGGCGTGGTCTTGGATACAAGTGTACGCGAATTGTATAACATTTGTGCAAAGTTTGCGACAGAAGGCCATCGCGAGCGGCAACATATTGGCCGCCACTCCGTTCACATCCAAATGTGAGTCGTCCTGAAGCGCACAATTCATGAGACGGACAATGAGGTCAAACTGCTGGTGCTCTAAGATTGCTTTATTGCCAGAGACATGAAACGCCAGTTCCTGACAAAGAGCCAAACGAGCGTTTTTGGTCTTCAATGCCCTCAAGACTGCGGGAAATGTTTTTCTTGCGTCCGATATCTTGTTCTCGAAAATACAATTAATACAATTCCTCATCACTTCCAGTCTTCGGGCACTGTTTGTGATGATAGCATTGGCACCGAATATGTCATTGACTGCACTGATAGGCGTTCCCATCGGAACGATACGGACAGTCATATTCTTATTGCTCATACGTCTAGTGATTGTCATATCTTTTTTGATTCTTTCGTTTTCAACCATTTCCTGAATCCTCTCCGAACTGAGTGTCGGAAACGGTGGTAAATGAATTCGAGTGAAGGCCCCGTCGGTCGGCTGAGGTATCTTTTGTGTCACCGGTTGTGGGTTTGGATTCTCATTCAGATCAAACTGTTGGGCCAATTGTCTGATGTGTTGGAGCACTAGATCAGGGCTTCGGAGCTCTTCTTTGAATACACTTTGAAGCGTTGAATACAACTGTGAATTGGATTTCAATTTGTTATTCAAATCAAACTATTATTCAATAAATCATTGATTACTTCATCGAAGAGATCGCACTGTCTGTACGGAAGACCCCTTTCCTGAACAAAGCTGATGAAAAACATACAGTCGAGTAAACGGACGACAAAATCACTTTCAACTAAATTTCTTTGGCCCAGAAATGAGGCCTAAATTGGGATAAGGGGTAAGAGTTTAGTCATTATATCACTTCAATGAATGAGTTAATACTTTATGGAAATTAATGATCGGTTTTGGATGAATGCGTGTAATTGTAAGACAGGAACGGTAGCCCTGAAGTAATTGAGCGAAAGTGCGGACAAATATGGCTCTGATTTCCTTATCCTTTGAATTCAATTCAATTAAAATAAATACAAATTTCAAACAAATTAAACACAAATTACAAGGAATTGAGGCGAAGATGGCTTATAAAGACTAGAAGGGAAGGCATCGTCTGCTTGGATGAGTTGGGGTCGGATTACAAGACATAAATGAGTAATTAATTGTGAATACAAGGGCTCATCAAAACGAGGCACTCGTAGACAATCGGGAACAGTGACTGAACCCCCGTCTAAGTCGACGACAATTACGTCCAACTGTTTGGAGAATAAAAATTCATTAAAAGGTTTAAAGTTTTAAAACTGAGAACTGATTACAAGATCCGTCACTTCATTCTTCAGCGACGAGTGAATGCCCATTAAAAAAGGTGTTGGCGTTGAGAGGACTTCAATGAGCGGCGCCGGTAGGAGTGGAATGTATATGTGATTGTAGACAAACGGATACATTAATGCTGTCAATGCATGGCAGGCGTCGTGCAGTCGTGAGTACGAGCGCGAGTGGAACAGAATCTTGTGCTCAGTCATTGCCGCACAGACCAAGTTCACCACAGACTGTATGCCTAACTGTTCAAAAAGATTATGTACTGTTGTGTTGGTTACGGGAATAGTTGTTGTCAGGGGTGGCTGAAGCACTTGACGGTCGTTCGCACCGATAGAAAACCGAATCTGAGGTCCGCCTGAGGTCATAGAAAATAAGACATAAATATTACACTGAACTCATCATTGGATTGTGTAATACCGGGGGAAGGGATGTCAACACAGGCCAAGATATTGGCGACAATCACTTCCATCGAGACATCGATGTTATCGATATAAACGGTGTATATAATTGTCAAACAATTCTGTATTCAATGAAAGGGGTATTCAATCAATGAAAGGGGTATTCAATCAATGAAAGGGGTATTCAATCAATGAAAGGGGTATTCAATCAATTGATTCATCGGTTCTGGTCTTAACGTCAATCTCTTCATACCTTTAAGACTTCCCTATTGTTATAACGCGAAACAATGACGAGACACTTGGGTGCGTACATAACGGAGTGGTGTTGAGTGGTATTACATAAGGCATTGGTTGAGCCATCGATAGAAGTGATTGACTCGTCATCAATGTCTTCGTCGTCGCGGTCTTTGGTCGGTTGTATAGCTATGGGTTCATTGAAGGAAAGGGAGGCGCAGTAGTGTCTGTTGGCATCGATGTCAGTCAACACGAAGATGAAAAAGGATGGCTGTTGTTGCTGAGAGGATAGCCTCCACTTCTGTGGCTGACAAAACTGTATACCATTCCCATAAATATATACATTAGGGGCTATTAATTACAAACATTCTGTTCCCAACTGACAGTGCATTAAAGAAACTCATTGAGTGCTTATCAACGAAATCCTAGACTTAGTGCCAATTGATTGAGTGATTGGTTTGTGTTTTACTTATAATTAAATGCATTTTAAGTTTCATTTGAATGAAAAACAGTTTCGAAACAAATGTTTGTTTAGAAAACACCAAAAAAGGGTCAAAAATAATATATGACTGCAAACTAAACATTGAATGCTTTTCACAGCAAATGAATGAAATAACAGTTAATTTGCAATAAAAGCAAAGGTTTTGGGAAATAATTAAGTCCTGAATATAAATGAGGAAAAAGTGTATCAAAACAATAGATAATAATGTCTTGAATGCACTGAAAATGCAATGCATTTACAGCTGAGAACAGAAAACCCTTAAAAAGTAGATTTTTTATACCATTTCTATTGAATCAATAAACGGCGAGTCATCCCAATCCTTCTCTGGAAACCTCTGCAAAATCTTTCCGGTACTGACACCACCCCCTGATTCACAAAACAAATAAAGGGTTATTTAAAAAATCAATTTCAGTCAAAAGGGGTTGATTTCAAAATAGATATTATATAATGTCTGAAATGTTTAAATCAGTTAAAAGTAATTTTACACAAACTCTAAGGGTTTGACGATTTGATGAGAATTTAAATTGTGTTTCAAATCAAACCCTAATTTCAAATTCATATCTAAACTGAAGATGTATTTGATTAATACGGATGTGAAAAGTGATCCAAAAAATAAATGCAATTATTTTGAAGTCAAGAAACAGTGAAACAAAAAAATAATTGAATAATTTGTTTCAAGAATTGATGGGAATTACGGAAAACAAGAAAATAATGAGTCATTAAAACTAATGAAGATTTGAAACAAACTTTGAATAAATCATTGAATAATTCATTTGTTATGTCATTCAGTGTTTAATGTTTTTTTGATTAATGATAAAAATGAGATATTTTTTGGTTACAGATTGAGAGCAAACAAACATTGATATCAATGTAAAAATACTTTCCGTTTGATATCAATATCCAATAAAAGGATTAAATGTTTATTGTTTTGACAGCAATTAAATCAAATACCAATCCATTTATGTCATCGAAATGTTACACAAAATTATAGACAATAATTAATGTCTCATAAAATGTAAAAATAGACTCAAATTAAGCTAATAATCAATAAAAACATCATTTCATTCAACAATTATTACTCAATGTGTGACAAAAAGTCTCAGATTTAATGTTTCGTTGAAAACACATATCCTTTACATTGAGAACAATAAAACTTTGAATAATTTTCAGATAAAAGCAAATAATTATGAAATTAATGACAAAAACAGTTAAAAATGCAATGAATTGTAGTTTCAATAAAAAACCTTAACTTAAATCTAATTTTGAGCTAATCTTCTGTTAAATCATTAGTTTTTATGTTCACTAATAGTCAAGCAATTCATGTGTTTGTCTTCAGAGGAAGAAGACTTCAATTTGAGTGACAGAAGAGAAGCTTTAAGTTAAAAGACATCAATATTACTGTCATTTTCAAGACTCTAGACTTATATTAGATGTGATTATAAGAGAAGATAACAATTCCTCACATTTTATAGCATAATCTCTATTACTCTTACATTTACCGCATAATTATCTTATGACTCATTCCTTTCCACTATTGAAACAAGTCCTCAGACTCAGGCAAAGATCAGACACAATGCAATCAGGGGTACCGAAGCATGGTCAGTCCAGGGGGTATATTTTGTCAGCATTCCCAAAATCTGGGGAATTGGGCCTGATTTTGGATTCTAGTGAGGGGAAGTCCACCCCCCATTCCGCACCCCTGAATGTAATAAACGACTGGGAATTGAATGGCATAACGACTGTGCAAACACTTATCGCACCCCAGAAAAGGCGATTACTGACAGAGGATGTAAGCACTGACAGAGACAGAGGTAGTGGTTGTGTCGACACTGAGATAATCGAAAGAAGTTTTTTGTCAATCATTGAAAAAAATTTCGTTAAAATCATTGAACCGAAGAATTGAATCAAAATAATGACAAACAATAAAAGTGATCCAAAATTACCACTATTTTGACGATTAGTAAACAAAACATTAAAATTTTAAAAGTATTTATATTTTAATAACTCATTGAACTTTGAATTCAAATTATTTGCGGAAATATTCATAAAATATTTGATTAAAACCTCTTTTGATAAACAGTTTATTAATTGCAAAGACTTTTTCACATAAATTATTATAAACTTTGAAAACATATAAAAATCAAATAATTATTTGAAATTCAGTTAAAATAAATGAAAATATAAATTAAAAAGTAATTAAATTAAAACAAAAATAATAATTTCTTAAAAGATATGAAAAATGAAATTATTTTTAAAATTACTTTAATTTTAAGATAACTCTTAAGTGAGAGGAATAACAGACAGTATTTTGAGTTCAAATTAATCATTCATTCAGTCATTTGACATAATATTCAAAACGAGATAAACACTGAATACAAATTCAATTGAAAGCAATTATTAACAGCTTTTATAAAGGATTGGATCCAAAGGTTTGTTTAATAATTGAAATTCAAATGAATTGTAATTTCTTTCATAACTAAACCAAATCATGACTTCTTCAGCAAAATACTCTGTATATGAATCAAAAAGATATCTTTGAAAAAAATAATTTGTTTTATAAACTGCTCATCAGTTTTACAGGAATGTTATGAATTGGCTGTTAATAGAGTTCAACAAAACATTTTCAACTCTATTCTCATTCATCACAACAAACGAGAAGATCATTGAAAATATGCAAAAATGTTGTGCAACTGAAACACAATTAACTTTTCAAACATTTATTAATAAACAGAAATTTTAATTACAAATTATATTTAATTATTGTTTTCACACTAAAACAAAGTTAACTCACATTTGATTGTATTTAATAAAAGGCATAAAAATTGATTTAAATATAGACTTGAGTTTGAAATTTAATTTCCATTAATAACTGAATGAATGAATGTCTGTATGAATGACAGCAAACATATCATGAATACTAATGAAAACACAGATTTTGGACTCAATTAACGCATAAATAAAATGTGAATACAAACTAAAAATAAATGATTGAATGTATTATTGATTACTTGAGTGCCCGGAGAAACCCCAAGAGAATTGAAAACTCATTAAACTTTTGATTTATTTCTTATAATTTATAATTAATTTTAGATAAAGTGATCGATAATTAAGATAAAGACAAACGAAAGAGAAACAAAACAAAACCGTTTCACTCATTCAACTAAACATTAATTTAAAAAACAAAGCGAAAGAAAACCACAAAAAACTTTTTCAAAGATTTCAAAATTGATTTGAAATTTATGTCCAAATAAAACAAAAATCGAGAAAATATTGCGCGAAATGTGTAGAAAAAGGGCAACAAATCGGTAACAAAAAGGCAATGATTTACAGCTCTTTATAAGAGTATTGATAATTAGATCTTAACTTTTGTTATCAAAATGAGAGCAAAAACCACTTTTTCAATCTCAATGTTAAAACACATAACAATATTGAGGTTAAAATAAATAATATTTGCAATCGTTTTGACACTAAAAGGCGATAAAGAAATACAAAATACATTTACAGATAATTGAAATATAATTGAAACACTGTTTTTGATTGAAACACAAACTCTTGTTATATATTTAATTATCAGTCCTTTGATTATCTCTTATATCAAGTGTTATCACAGATTAAAAACTAAAAATAAATTATTTGAAAAATTGCTGAAAAACTTGAGATTAAATTAAATTCAAAATACATTTTAATATAAACACAAAAACTCAACGAAATATTAATGTCAAACAAATGTAAATATTTTAATCAAATTATTTGAAATATTTGAGAGAAAAGCAAAAAAGAAATTATATTTCAATAAAATTTTAATCAAATGCTTAAAAACGTTAAAAAATCGTAAATCAAATCATGATTTAAACAAATCTTTATTGCAAAGACATAGACATTAAAAGAAACGAAAGAAATCTTCGTTTGAATCCAAAAAGAGTAACAAAATCTCTGATAAATGACAAAATTATTTGAAGTCACGTATACTTTGTAATCAATAATACATTGGATTAGAGTTTTAACTGTTTTTTAGGTTAAGTTTGATTTAGAGATGAACGTCGGCAGCAAAATCACCGGCAGATGAGCTGAGCATTCATTTACGACCATTACTTTCAGGTGCAGCCAAAGGGGGTAATATTGAAAAAGTAAATTTAGTTTCAAATTCTCAAAATAACCCCTTATTAACAGAAAATAGATAAATTGGTTGATAAATAAATTGCTGTAACGAAAAACTAAACCATTTGTATATAAACCCCTTTCTGGTAGTACTCTAAGGGGAGAGAAGTATCACAACTGAATAATTAAACGCAAAAAAACTAAACCAAAACATAAGTCAAAACAAAATCTAAATGTTTTGCTTCTGAAGCGTAAAAACAGATTTGAATTAATGAATGAAATGTTTGACAAAATGACACTCAGAGTGAAGATTAACTAATATTAGTATTACTTGAATAATGGGTTTATTAGTCCTAAGACTCTATTCCCAGATGTTATGCAAACATAAAAACAGATTATTTAAAGAAAAGAAAATAAATGTTTCGGAAATTGAAAAATAATTGCAAACTATTTGTTGTGTGAATGCATTTGAATCACACCTTTGGAAAGAAATTATAATATCTTTTGATGTTTTGATTATAAGTTTTGGGTTTGAATTGAAAATATGAGCGCAAAATATGTGATTCACAAAAGAAGTGGAGATTTCCTCCGAAAGGGTAATGAATTATAACTGAAATTGTTTTTTGTATAATTAAGTTAAAACCCTTAATGTGGGCGAAGAGTGATATAATAAGAGATGATATGATCTGTTAGTGAAGGGAACAGGCATTCAAATATGAACTGAACAGAAAAGGTCGAGTCCTTAAGTAAATAAAACAATTAAAGACAAATAAACCAAAGACTGGAGACTATGAGTGCAAATGCATTGAAAGCCAAACACACAGTACTATAAATATTTAATTTAGATCTCGATCTCAAGAAAATGTTTCTCATCTTTGCATTTATTGACTCCAAAGTGAAGAACATATGAAAAGAGTATTTAATTAAACAAAAACTCAATTGAATTGAAATTATTTTGTCCTTCAATTCAAATGCAATGAAAAACTCATTTATTGTTCATTCAATCATTTACTATAGAAATGAAAACTCAGTTATCGTTTAATAACAGAAAATAAATTGATTTTAAAATTGAAATTCAGAGAAAAACAAGAAAAAAGTTTCACTGAATTCAAACACAATTAAAGCAAATGAAATGAAAATACTTTTCAAATAATAAAGGCTTACAAATAGGTATTGAAATAAAAATGACTTCAAATCAAAGCCAATCAATCGCTATATAAAAATATTTTATAAAATATGTACAAAACATAAAAATATTTTCATTTAATATCAAAGATATTTCACAAAAATCTAGACAACAATGAAATTCATTAACTATTGAAAGGTTTGTTTCAATAAAATTCAAATTCAATTATTGAATCAAAAGTTTTGATACAAAGCCTAATAAGTGAAACATTAAATACAATTTTGATTACAATAGAAGACAAATGAATATAAATTTCAGTTATTATAAAACTATTTTTCATAAGACCCGGGACTTGTAGACACGAATATAATTCATTTGATACGAAACACAAAAAGTAAATGAAAGTTAAAAACAATTATATTTCAGATAATAAGTAAAAACAAAACGCTTTTGATTTAATTCTGGGAAAAATGAAGTCTCTTTTCTCAAACACGATATACGCGAGGAAAGGGGCATAAGAGGGACCCAAACCGGGTCTTCAATCATGAACTCAAACCACATAAGGGGTACTAAAAGAAAGAAATTAAAGTAAATTTTGCGGACAATAGATGTGAAGATAAATCAAAAACTTTTGAATGTTTTGCAAATTATTTTTACAAACCATTGGATAATAACATTGAGTTTATTATAATAGCCATTGAATTGAATTGAAAACTCAAATAAAATGTGAAAAATATATTACAATAAAAAAATCAAGTTTTAAAGGCCTGAAGCAGTTTTTAACGTTAATTCACGAGTCATTCAATGGGTTTGGGTTTTGCTTACACTGATAGTCAAACTAAATACTGGTATTGAAGGAAACGTTATACCATTTAGTGTACTGTTGTTTGCGATCATGTCTTAAAACTTATGCAATAATACTAATACTCAACAAAAAATTGCTTTCAAATTGTTTTAACACTGCTTTCAATTCAAGACCAAAAACTACTTAAAAACACTATTAATTAAGCGGTTCTACAACTCTATGCAGTTTTTCAATGCAAAGCACTTATACACTGAAATTCAGAACAAGATTTTCAACAAAATTACCCCTAAATAGCACTAATAGTGAGGACAGACAGTAAATGTTAGGGAAAACTGAAGACAAGAATCAGAGATAAAATCAATTTCTGAAATCTGAGTTCAATTTCAACTCTTAGACAAACATTAGATAATTAATAATAAAATGAATTTTCAACTGAAAAACTGAAAGAAAATCAAAAACGGCTTCAAAACATAAATTTTATTTAAAGTAAAACAAAAATAATCGGAAAAATATCGGTCAATGAGTGGAAAGGCATTTCACGACAACAGTTATCTCTCATATATAAGATGTGAACAGATATTGATTGAAATATATGATCAAAAATGAATGCAAATATTCATTGAATATTCAATTACTATAAAAATACATGAAATGAGAGATGAGTTATAATTCTCTCGCAATTGGGGCCAAAATTTTGTAAACTATTTATGACATCAAAATCAAGAATATCTATAAAACAACTGATAAATCACGTGATAGGAGGGGAACGGATGAAAAGTGATGTTTTGTTTATTTATTCAACAAAACTGATGATAAAAATTCAGTTTTTGTTATACTGTTTGTCAATCAATTGATAACTGCATTGAAACACAAAATTAATATCACTTTTCAATAAAAACTATTAATTGATTGAAAAAAATCCGAAAATGAATTGTAAATCACTTTTTGACTATAATTTCATATTCAATGGGAAAACAAATTGAAAGCAAAACTAAATTATAGTTTAAATTACTTTCAGAGACAACAGAGTAGTCATGAATTTGAACGGAAATGAGTCTATAGTTTGAGGCTATCTATCGGTGCAGTAGTTGTGGTGTAGTTGTGATGCAGTTGTTCTCCCATTTGTGCTAATTATCAATACTTTTGCACAAAAACTACTAAACATTATAAACACTATAAACAGAGACAAAGACTTCAATATATTATTAATTAAAATCAAAATTAAAACCAAATTTCAAAATAATATACAAATAATTGGCTAAACATTTGAAACACAAATAAATTGCGCAAAAACTCCCCTTTTTTAGTGTAATTTCAATTTGTCGTCAAAAAAGGGGAAATCGTATTAAAAATTGAAGCAATTATTTGAGGTTTGGTTTCATTTGAAACACAATTTGATTAAAAAATACATAAAATGAGTGAAATTTAAAACAAAATTAACGCAAAACCACTGAAAACACAATCAATTGAAGACTTACTCTGTTTTTGGTGATCAAAGCCGACGACAACGAAATAGTCGGCCAAACGGGACATCACTTTCACCCGATTTTAGACACAAATGAAAATCAAATCAAAAAACAATTAATAATTGATTTGTATTTGAATTGAAAACACATTTTGTCTGACATTAGGTTTGCAACAGATATGACAACAACTGATCCCAAGTGTAGTCAAAACACAACTGCAATACAAATACAGTCTTCAGTTGTCATACATTGGGCTAACGTTTCTCAACCCACGACTAGAGGTGTGTGCGGACAACAACCCATCCCTACAGACGCCTCAAACACACGTAAAGGGGGTTTAGATTATAGTTAAACCCAATTTCTAGACTGAATTGACCCTTAATTTGGGTTAAAATGAATTGAAATATAATTTAATTAATAATAAAACCATTTATTTATATATTCTTTGTTTGAAAGTCAAGTGAAACCCAAAGCGTTGTTTGTGTTGAACCCAAACACCTGTTTCTATGGCAACGAACACAACAAGCGGTCAATTGTGTCGCCATTTAATACATTGAACTCAAGAGTCAATAAAACCAATGCTTGGCTTAACTGAAGAAGAGATCCAATGAATGAAGAGTTAGTGTCAACTGATTTGGACATCAATTGAGTGTTTAGTGAATGAAAAGTGAGAAACAATTGTTTAAATGATTGTCTGAAGTGAGGACACAGTCATCCGAAGGGGTGTTTCAATCAAAATAATGGACAAAGAGTTGGCAATCATTGGTTCGTCTTCACGAAGGGATGCGAAACGACTGTCCTCTACGCTGTCCAACAGTCTCACCACAAAGTCTTCGTCCACTTCCTCGTCATCGATGGACGAGTCGACCAATACCTGGGACTGTAGTGTCTGTACGTATCGGAACAGCTTTGAGGCGTTTAAGTGTCTTATATGTGACGTAAGGAAAGGCACCTCAACTCGGAAGCCAAGAGTGAATCCAGAAATGGTTGCACAACAGGTCGCCCGACAACAGGAACAGATCAAACAACAGGCCATTAAAGCCATTAAGACTAAGGAGACTAAAGAGGAGCGCAAGAAGAAGGACGACAACAGTTCACTCATTGGTAGTCCATCTTCTAGTGGTGTCAGCGCTTCCAACACTTCCAACGACAACAATGGCGTCAATAGTTTTAACTGCAATCCAATCGCCGCTGACTTGAGTCCAGAGATCAGTATTAATGCAAACAATAATTCAAATAACAGTAAAATGAATGCAAATAATAGTAAAGCAGTTATTAATTGCATTTCAACGCCTTCTGTACCACCAGTGCTGTCAGTGACTAACACTCCCTCCCCGACAGAGAAGGTAAAGAAGCCGCGGACTATCGGTGCGAAAGCAAAGCTCAAGAATGTGGACCGAAGTAATGCACACGTGAAGGAAGTGACGGTCAATAACGTGACGGTTATTATCACTGAGTTTACGCCCAAAAAAATGAAAATGTCTTCAAAAGCAGACAAACATTCAAATAATGAGAGTTCGGATCACAAGACTAAAAAGTCAGACGAAAAGAGTCGCAAATCATCTGAAGATAAGCCGAAAAAGTCCGACAAATCTGAAGAGAAAGTCAGAAAATCTGATTCAAAAAACCATTCATTAGATGAAAGTCCAAAGAAGTCATCAGAAGATCACCAAAAGTGTGGCAAACATTCAGATGAGAGTCAGAGTCCTCACAAGAGTTCATCGAAAAAGAGTGACGAAAGTCGTGGCAAACATTTGTCGGACGAAAACGTTTCCACACATAAAAAGTCGGACAAAAAGTCTGACGAAAAAGTGTCTAAAAGTCCCAAAAAGTCGACCGAAAACTCAAACTCAAAGTCTCATTCATCACAACATCTCTCATAACATAACCTCTTCTTAAGATTAAGACTAACTTTAAATCAATTATTAATTACAAATGAAATGACATTTTATTTAATGACAGAAAATATAATCAAATTTTTTATACATTTATTTATTTATTATTCCTTTTCTTCTCATTTCAGTTGTCATTGAAATGTCATTCAATCAATTGTTTTCGTTATTTATAATCAAATTGTAGTTTAGATTAGGAAATGAAGGAAACGATAGGACAGTCGGTTAAAGACAATAAACTATTGATTGTCTTCTAATTGTTGTCTCTTTTGTCTTCAAATGACATTTTTTGTGTCAATTGTATTTAAGTTACGAAATGTTTTCAAAACAATTGTCAAATGGATTAAATTGCCGGCAAATGAGATACCAGTGCACTGTCTATGCGCTAAAGGGATGGCATGCGTACCAAATGTGGAAACTATTCCCCAAACGATGTCTCCATAGAGTTGTGCGGATTATGTGAACACAAATTTAAAGTTCAGATAAAAACACAGTTTTTGATGACATATCGCGAATGGACTGCACTTTTAGTGGTGTTTGTAATGCATGACAGGCCAACAGTCATAGCCCTGTCCTCTCTTTCATTGATATCCTCTCAGAGTTTCAAACATAAAAATTGTATTGAAGTTTCAAATTCTGATGTTTTTTGTCAAACAATGAAATAAAGTTTAAAATAAAAAACTTTTTCCTCTTTTTATATAAATATATAAATATTTGGACCGAAATTGTATTCAATTATAAAAATGATAACAAGTTTTTGTAAATTAAGATATTTTTCAAATGTTTTCAAATGTAAGTCTCATTTAAATGTTATTTTCAAAAACCATTTGATTTATAATTATTTATAAAAACTATCATTTTTTTCGTCATTTATATTGACATTAATTTCAGATATTATTATAAATAATATTTAATTTTACTTTATTTTTGAATCGTTTTAAAGATTTCTTACAATTAATTGAATTTTCAATTATTATTAATATATTTTAACAAAATATCTAAATATAGAGTAGAAATACATTTGAGTTTATATTTTACATTCAAATTATTGTGAAATGAGTTTTAAGTTATTATTAAATGAAAAAAATAAAATGCATTTTCACTGCCCTTTGAATAAATGAAAACTGAATTTTGTTTTTATCTATTATTTCATTAATATTTTCACAAATAGTTTCAATATTTTTTCAAAATTTCATTAAAAGTGCAAATGATTTAAGTGTAAAGAAATATTTTTATTGCATTGAAGTGGTCTTTAAGGGGTAATTAGTTTTTGCTTAGTTTTCACTCAATATTTTGCATCATTTTCTCAATTATTTTTCAATGAATTAAAAGTTTATTTTAATTTTAAAAGCGTTTCAAAAATATTTAAAAAATCGCTTAAAATTTCTAAACCTATGACACATTTGAAACACATTTTTTTTAGTCATCAGTACAGAGCATCCATGCATTCATTTCCTCTCTGTCCTCCCTCTCCTCTTTTTATGCTTTAGTTGACTGTCCGATAAAAATATTCTTTTCATAGAGTGTATTGAAATCCCAGGCCATTGGGATAAACCAAACTTTTGTCTGTGTTTTAATCATTAAAATAATCAAATTTACAAAAATATAATTTGAAATTAAAAATTAATTTTTAAATGATTTTTCATTTTCACAATAAAATTGATTACAAACTCATAAAACGATTAATTCCTGAAATATAATACAATTGTCGCAAAACTAAAAATATTTGATTCTCAGATCCGCTCTTTGTTTAGTCATTGAATCCATTAAACTATTCATAATTTTTCATTCATAGAGAATGCACTGGTAGTTAGAGAGTAACCTGAAGGGTGTGGTAATTGTATGGCAGCTGTCTGTAAAAGTGATGATGACTTCTTAATAGCGCACAAAGTTATGTATTTGACGACAATATCAGGGATCAGTTGTCCTAAAAGTCTTAAAGTTTGCATTGAATATACAATTATTTAAATATCTTTTGGCAGATGTTTTGCTTTAATATATTTTATATTCATTTTTGTGTCAAATCTATTCAAAAACATATAGTTTTGGGATTTTGTTTCAAAATTTATTAGTTCTCTTGAAATAGACTTTTGATCCAAAAGTGTCATCAAAACAAACATTTCAATATCACAACTATTTTTATGACATTTTCTTATGTATTAATAATTTATTTGTCACTAAATTATTGCTTTCAATCATAAGTCAGAGCTTTTTTGTCCAGTTATTTGAATATTGAATAATAAAAGATAGAGAAAGTGATGAATAGTTATGTCTATTATATTAAAATCATCATTGAATCTAAAAACAATATATTATTCATTATTTTGAACAATTTTTCCGAAAGAAATATTTTCAATGAATAAACAACTTATTTACAAACGATTTGTCACTAAAAATGGAAAATTATAATTAATTTAATGAAAAATTGCATTTCAGTTGACATTTGAAACAAATATTAATTAAATTTTATGAAAACACAAAACTTTCTGAACTTTTTGTGAGAATATTTTAATTTTAAAATTAATTAAAAAAAAATCTCAGAATTCAAACAATACTTAATATTAATGACTAATGACTTTAAAGTGACTTAAATTCATTAAAATGTTTTTAAATTCTTAGCGTTACATAAGCTCCGGATCCTTTGAAAGATAGTAAACATTTATTTAAGTTTACATAAGTATTATATAATTGTATTTTGTATTTAAAATTTTTAAATTTATTACAAAAGTGTTTTGCATTGAAAGGTAACTTAATCTTCAATATATAAATATTTGAATATATAATCAGGGTATGAATGAATCGATTAAATGCCAATTAATTGTCAAAGAGTGTGATAAATGTATTCATATATCTATAAATTCAATAATATTTAATTCAAATATGTTTTTGTGGTTTTAAAATATATTTACAAAAAATATTTAAGAATTGTTTTTTATATTTATTTAATTTCATTGATATTTGTCTTTCATTACAGAAACCAAT
>JAQGAT010000353.1:0-36243 GCA_034687845.1 Pantelozetes paolii | reverse complement strand
ACCCGGCTCAACGCTGCTTAACTTCGGTGATCGGACGAGAACCGGTGTTTTCAGCGTGATATGGCCGTAGACATTATGATGATGTAGCCAGGTCGCTTTTATAGATCATGTACATTTTTATCACTTCTCATGCAATGGATCTGAAAAGTTATTATAAGTTCAATAAATCTTAACTAAATTTTTGACTAAAATATTGAAATGATTTCAACTTTTTATTAATGTTTTTAAATATTTTCATAAATAAATGATTTTTTTTTGTAAATCTTTCTCAAACTTATGGTTAAAAACAAAATTAGTTGTAATTCAATATATGATTGGTTTCTCACAATTGATCAGGATACAAATTTCTAATGTATCCAGGATTTAGTTATTAACATGTACAATATTTTATATTCAATTATTAGGGGAATTAAAATATAAATTCATTTCCTGTGAAAAGGGGGACAAAAATAAAGGAATCGATAGTTCTTTGGGTTTAAAAATATTTTAAAGTTTTCTCAATAATAAATGAAAAAATCTTTTAATTGCAGTAAAAATCGTTAAAACTATTTATAATTTAATAATTGATTAAATGACTGCAAAAATGAGTAAATATTTGTTTGAATTAATTTTTATCAGTTATTGTTAGAGAAATACGTCTTATTGTATGTATTGTATAATAATTTACGACTAGTGTTGGAAAAATACATTATTTAATAATAGATAATATGAAGACTCATTGGAAAATAATATAACTCTCATCTAATTGAACAATCAATTAGTTATAAATTATAACATCTTGGTCAAATGATTTTTTTCATAAACTATTGCAACGTTAATAGATATTATTGTTTGTTAATAGGTTATAATAAAAAGTTAATTGTTCCACTCAATTGCATTTATCTTTAATTCAGTTCATGAATTATGAGCATGCTACTTTATCAGTGGTAAATCAATTTCTCCTTAATGTGCATAAAAGACTGAAATATGATATCAATAGTGAAGTGATGTATATGTGATGTATTGCTGTCAACACTAATACAACTCAACAAAAGCGCAGATATTATTGGCATTCAGTCAACCGCTGGACTGCACTGGCATTGAATATAACCGCAAAGAGCTGTGGATGTGATTGCAATTCATATCCCCTTTGAGTGCCATTGAGTGCTAATCAGTACTTATCGCACAATAAATGCCAAAAAGCATTGAATTAATGAATCGTTTGTTTGAATCCTTACTAACCCTTAGTTAAGGCTTAACCACACCTTTGAGTGATATATAAGTTGTGATGAAATGAGTAAACATTGAAAACATTGTTATTTTGTTTACAATTAACTGAAACTGAATTGAAATCCAATTATGCTTTCAATTGGTTTGAACTGTAATTATGTTATGTTTGGCTCTTCTGAAAGCAAAGCTAATCACTTGAAGATCACTTCCAAAGACATAGAGATCTGTTATTTGAGTCCAAATGAAGACAATTATAAAGTTTTAATTGATTTCAAAGATATAATTGAATTCAAGTTTTGCCGACATTTCTCAGTGTCTGGTATTTGTCTGAAGACTGACAGACAATCCATGGATCAGATTATAAGTCAACTATTCCTCAGCAATGAAGTGATAAATACATTCAAATTTGATTCAAACTCTTCCGGTATTTAACCACTGATTGAATCAATTGATAATTAATTGATATTTTATTGTTTGAAGATATGAGCGATCATTACATTATAGCCATACTTAAGGATCAGATGAGTGACGAAGTGATGGATCAGATGAAGAACTGGTGCTCACATTATAAGCGTTTGAATTGTGTTGAAATCACTGCCGAAGACATGAAGAATAGATTACAACTGATTCTGAACCGAATTAATGGCACTTTAGTTATGCATAGAAATCAGTCGGCAGTGGAGTCAAGCACTGGTAGTAATAACTCAAAGGTTGGGACAGAAGTCGAGTCACAAGTCATAGCTTCGGAAGAAATAAATGACTTCTCTTTCAAACCAATTGACGTAATGTTCGGAACGTTTGAAATCTCTGTCAACGAAATGATATTGTCTTCAAATGGGATCCAATTCATCGACATTTGTGAAGACATTAACGAATCAAAAGTCAAAAATCATTTGTCAATTGACTTCAAATTTGTTGATAAAATCACTTATGATTTCCAGAGTTCAGTCATTTGTCTCATAATTCATACAATTTATTCATTTAGTCTTAAAGTGAATCAATTCTTGAGAACCAAATCCAATGATCAAAAAAGACTCTTTGATTCCACGTCTTTAGGTATGTGTTGTCAACAGTGCACTGGTCTTAAACCCCAACCCCTTATATAATATCTGTTTTTCTATTTGCCATTAGATTTCAGAGAAAACTTTCTAATAATAAGATTTGTTGTCAAATGTGTGGACAGTTTCCTCAAATTCCTAATTGATATCAAGATTGATAACAAAGAGCTACTGCTTGAGGAAAGCACCGGCAGTTATGTGGACGTAATCTACAGAAGCACTAAATCTCAGATTCAAAACATTGAAAATGATTTCAAAATCAAAGAATTGGAGAAAGAGTTAAGAGTTTCTCGAAATGAATGCAATGTTTGGATGACTGAGTGCAAGGGTTTGAAACGAAAGTGCAATGAATTGGAAGAAAACGAAATGATTTGTGCGATTTGTTTGGAGAGAAAGCAACAGATCGTCGCCAAACACATGAAGATTGTGTCCACTGTTTGCGGACACATATTCTGTGACCAATGTCTGCGGCGTTCGCTTCAGACCAGAAATGTTTGTCCCATTTGTGTCCGAAGTTTCCAAAGACCCCGAAAAACGCCATATTTTCCAGTCTTTCATGAAATCCATATTTAATTTACATTTTGAAGTATTTTATCGATTATTTTGTCATCAATTCATCGATCAATCAATGAATGTCTAAATGTTTATCAGTTTTGTTATCAAATCATATTTAATGTAAGTTTTCTTCTGTTAAACAGATTTTTTGTAAATTATTTTTGGGTTTTATTGAATAAAATATGTTTTTAAATGAAGTAATGTGTAATGAATTGCAAGGAATGGTAGGGAAAGGTATGAAACGGCAATAACTTTGTAACAAACGGTAAAACTTTTATTATATTTAAATAATTTGTTGAAAATTAATAAATATTTTGAATTCAAAAACAGACTTAAATTATAAACGATATTAATATAGGATTAGAAATCCGGTATTATATAAACTACTTGTGCTGTATATCTACCCTAAACTCTGAAACTCCAAGGAATACATATCTCTCCGTCCAATAGGACTGAGTAGTAATGAGAAACCCGAAGACGACTGTTCCGTAAGAACGGAATAAATATTTCTTTATTGGCGATCAGGTTCTGACAGCACTCTATCATGAGGTCAGGGGTCACGTTGTCGTCCTTTTCGATTGACTGCAAACCAATTGCTGTCAAACACTGATTGATAACAAAGACTTCTTTGGATTTATAATTCAAATACATATCTCTTAAAAGTCTTGATTTAAACATATTGTCAGAAATGAAATCAAATAATAGGAACGCCGGACACGAGGCCGGGACTATGAACTGACCGGTCGGGGAGAGCATTAGGGGTCCGGCTTCGCACTCAACCACTAATTGGTATTTATCGAGAACTGGCGGCCAATGTTTGGGAAAGCCTTTCAGTGCAATGAATTCAACCAAAGCTGTCGTCAGTTTCTCGAGTTGTTTGATATATCGCTTCACCAAAACAGTTGGTCTGAACTTTCGGTTATCGATCTCTATTCCCCGCAAAACACCCGATAGTGTGCTCTCAATGAACGGCAGTTTTGCTAAATCCTTGTCATGACTACTAATACTTCTAATCATTTCCATCCAATTGTGTCGAACGTCTTCAATGTTAAGAACTATCTGTCCGTCAAAACAGACACCCGTTTGGCGGCTAAGGACTAGAGTTCTACCCCTGAGTACATCAAAATCTCGTTCGTACTGTTCCTTCAATGTGTTGAGACTCTTGAGGGCACCCCTGATGTGAGACACACCCCAACCGCAGTCCTTCCAAATGATTTGGTTTAAACCCAACTCTTGTTTTAACCGATTGTGCAAACGATTCAACTCTTGTCTAATCGGTTCACTTGTTTTCAGTCTATTTTGGGCTAAATCTGTGTTTTTAGTCAACCATTCCTTCAAATTGTTTTCATTCCTCTTATTGACCACAAAATCATTGAATTCTTCAAAATGTGAATAATTTTTATCAAAATTTTGTTTTTTATTCAAATTAATCCAAAAATCGTTTAAATTTTTTGAATCAAAACCCCTTTTGTCATAAGATTTCGGGTTTTCTGTCTTATTGTCCAAAATGTCAGCACTTTTTGGCTTTTTTCCGATTTTCTGCAAATAATCGGTCGATAGTTTGGATTCAATGAGTATTTTGTGGACTATTTTATTGACATTTTCTTTGCGGAAGAGATTTATATGAATTTGTTTTAACCTGACATTTGTCTCATTCACTGAACTCTTGTTGTCTTCTCTCATAAAGAAAGTAATCTTTCGGTCATTTGTTTCTCTCATTTCAATCACATCTTCAATATAAGCATTCAATTGCTTCAAAGAGTCTTCATTTGTCTCCTTTTCCTTTGGATACCTCCAGAACCTGTCCGGATGTACAACGAAGATGAATGGCCTCAAAGCTGTGGCCACCTCTTGAGAGGTCAACTGTCGGTCCGATTGTCTCCATTCGTGGGAATGGTATGAATGAAACGATTGTCTGACAGTTGTCTTAAAACACGGTTTTATATAATTGAAGACACGAGTCATGTCTTGAAAGACATTTAAACTAAATATTAATCAAAAGTTAATTACATTTTAATTCAGATTTAAATTAATATCAAATCAAATGAAGATTAGATTTGTTTTCATTGAAACACAAAAATATATAAAACACAGAAAACAACGCATTTATGACAACAAATGACGAAATATCGCAAAAAGGGCTTAAAATTAATACAAGTTTTGATGTGAAGACAAGTTTTGTAACGCTTTTAGCGATTAATGAAATGAAATGTTAATTATGTTTAAAAATAATTGATTTTTCAAATGAATAATAAATAAAATGAGATATAAATGCAAAAACTGTTGGAAATGTTGTTTAGTTTGAAATGAATTCAAATATTACTTTAGTTTTCAATCAATTCTGTCATAAAGTCGTCGATATTTTCGGTCAAAAGTACCGATAATTGCGGATTAGATTTGATTTGAACCGTAAATGTTGTCAACTCTTTCATCAATTGATCCCTTTCTTCGATAGAAGTGTTCATTTGAGTCAACAGTTCAGACAATTTGTCTTTTAATATGTTTTTATACGAATCCATCAGTTTCTCAGTCATTGAGTTCCAGATGTCATACTCTGCCACCCATTCCTCCTCCTGTTCTTCCCAACGATCGTCCGCTTCTTCACTAAACAATTATTTGACAAAACTGTTAATCCATTCAATGCTAACCATTGAGTGAAGACTTACTCATAAAACCGCAGAAACTCATTGTTTCGGTTGTTATTGATGTCAATAAAGAGATCAATGATTTTGATCGCCCTTTCCATCACTTCAGACAACTGAGTCATCTCTTCGTCATTCAAGACATGTCTCACATCTTTAAAGTTGTGAATACTTTCCACACATTTCTTATAAAACTTCAATTGAGTCTCAATTTCAAACACCTTTTCCCTCAACTTATCTCTACTTAAGCGCAAAGAAAGCAATCGTTTATTCTTCAGACGAAACAATTCCTTCTTGTCTTCAATTGAAGTGATAATTGCCATCAAATTCCTCAGCTTTAAGACAACTATTTTCTGTTTGCTTTCAAATCCTTTGTATTTTTCATTCAATTCATGAAATTTAAGCAAAAATTGTTTCAACTTTTCCTTTCCTTTCAAATACTTGTTTTCCAACCCTTTATTGGATCTAAAGCTTAGTTTTTCGGGTATTTTCGGTTCACTTAAGACATCAAACGGTGGTTTCAGTGAATAGTTTTGTTTCCCGTGTTTTACAAGACTTTTATTGTCCACCCATTTGTCAAACACTTGAGTTTCGGCCAATTGTTTGGCAAAGTATTGGTTATCAGAAACAGATTGTCTGTACTTCTGGTCTTCGCGTTCACGTCTGGAACTGATGTTCTTTTCGGTCAAATCTGGTCTTCCCTTCACGTAATACCACGGATGAAGTGGTTGTCCAGTGAGTGGTTGAGTCCGCGCACCGGAAATGCCTTTGTTTTTGTTAATACCTTTCACCGATTCATTGATTTTGACATTTCGTGAACTCTTCTTCATTTGAATGATTAAATTGAGACCAAAATTGAGACCAAATTCAATGATTTATTGATATTTAAAACAAATGACAAAAACTTTTCACTTTTTGTTGATTTGTTTTGATTTCAAAAGTTTTTGTTTTGAATTCAAAAGACAATAAAATTTAACATAAATTATGTTTTCATTCATTTTATTCCCAAAAATGGTTTCAATTCATTGAAAAACACTTTAATTTCAAAAAAGCCCTAAAAATAAGATTACATTTGATTTGAATGAGTAATACATGACATGTGTTGTTGTCGTCAATGGTTTGCAATCAAAACAAAACACAAATTGATTTCAATTTAGTGTTAATTGTGTTTCAATTCACTCATAATTTTGATCATAAATTGTGAAACAATGTTTGAAATGAAATGATTATTACTTTTAAAAACATATTTAAAACCAATTTATTTGAAAATCAAAACCAATTGAAAGTCTTTTTCAGATCTCAAATGAATTCCTCTTCAGTGAAGCGAAAGCTTAGTTCAGATGAAACTGAAGTCAACTCTTCTGACGTGACATCAGATGAAGTAAGTGTTGAATCAATTGTAGTCTTCGGATGTGTTTTTAATCAATTGAAAGACAGAATTGGGTCTCAAATGCCATTAAAGCCACAAATTATCTCTTTTATAGCCGAAGAAGAGACGGGTCTTAATAAAACCTGAGTATAGTTTATATGACTCTGAATATTATGTGGACAATGGGTTAAGAAAGGTCTATCCATATTACTACACATACTATGCCCACTGTAAGGGCCGATGGATGGGTAGACCGTTGGCTGAGTTTTACTGTTCAGAGTTCAGAGCCATGCCTTTCGAGACAATTGTATGTCTTTTTGTGGTTATCTTTGAATCAGTTTTTGTTAATTTATATATAAATTGATTGAAAGAGTCGTCGCATAGAAGACGGGTTACTATTGGTTAACAATGAAAAGGTTGCCATCGATTATAAACTCAAAGGACATGACGTTCTCACTCATAGAGTCCATAGACACGAATCGCCGGTCATTTCGGCATCGATTCCTATCATTCATTGTTCTGATGATCTGATAGTCATAGATAAGCCGCCGTCCCTTCCGGTCAGTGCAGGGGTTGTCTATAAGCAGTGGTATTTTTAACAACCAGTGTTATTGTATTTCAGATACACCCGTGCGGTAAATACAGACACAACACTGTTTCAACTATTTTAGAGAAAGAGCACAAACTGTTGGGTTTGCACAGTAGGTCCAGGGTTTGCATTAAGTGTTTAGGTTTTCACAAATCCTGTTTCAAGCACTCCATAGATTGGATCGTTTGACGTCCGGAGTCCTAATGATTGCCAGATCTTCAGCCGT
Organism: Pantelozetes paolii; assembly: GCA_034687845.1. NCBI lineage: Eukaryota > Metazoa > Arthropoda > Arachnida > Sarcoptiformes > Oribellidae > Pantelozetes > Pantelozetes paolii. The sequence continues at coordinate 28,595 of JAQGAT010000353.1, read as the reverse complement.
CGCTCAGAAACTTCACGAACAGATCAGGAATAGAGAGGTCTCTAAACAATACGTTTGTCGAGTCGTCGGAAAGTTTCCAGAGTTTGTCTTCAAATGCTTTTTAAGGTTTGAATAGATTTTTAATCATTTCTTTCAAATCAATGCAAAAATAGTGGAATTATTACTTGTGATCAACCGATTGAAACCCTGTCCCACAAGATTGGTATATGTATTGTGAGCTCAGGGGGCAAGTCGTGCAGCACTTCCTTTGAACGACTCAATTATAACGGAAAAAGTTCTACCGTTTTGTGTAAACCAATTACGGGTCGAATGCATCAAATTAGGGTTCATTTGCAATACTTAGGGCACCCTATAGTCAACGACTCTTTTTATAACAACTATGTCTTCGGCCCTCAAAAAGGCAAAGACGGAAATTATGGGAAACCAAGAGAACAGGTATTTTGTTGTCAATAATACTAAACCAAAAGTTTTCATATGTTTGCCAATTGAAAGCTAACCCAAGACATCGACAAAGAGCACAACCGAAACCTATATTTCATCAGAAATTCAGTTCAATTGTCGGCTGAAGAACAAGAACTGAATGACAAACAAAGAGATATCGCTTTAAAGGCTTGTCTTCATTACACCGATAGAGAGGACTGGCATTCACTGAAACAAAAGTATTTTGTTTTGTCTTAAGATTTGCCGGAATTTTATGTTTTTGTATTGAAATTAGATATGAATTGAATTCAAACAAATTGACAAAAGAAGAAGAATGTGATGAATGTCTGAACCCGAGTATTGATCCCAACCCTAAGGATCTACTCATTTATTTGCACGCATTGTGTTATAAAGTAATTAAATATTGATTTGATTTTGTTTTTAATTATTTATTTCAATGATTCAGGGCTTGGATTGGGAATACCGGTCAACACTACCTGTTTGGGCTAAGGATGACTGGGTTTGGGACTAAACTATTGTTAATTGATTTGAAATAAAATTGATTTTTAATAATGAAAACAAATTTTTACTATTTTTTCAACAAAAATGAATACAATTTTGAAAAACAAATGAATTTACAAAAAATTTCTTTCATTTCTTTGTTTTTTTGAGAACGTTTGCGACCGTTTGCGCACTTTCGTCAACCAGTTGACTGACCCCGGGGGCCGCCGCGTTGGACGCGCCCCGAACTGTCCGCGCAAGCGTGTTGACCAGAGGGGCGGGTGCTTTTCGGGCCGTTTTCTTGCGACGCCTTCCCCTCTCAACAAACTTTTCTGTCTTTGACTTTTTAGTCGTTTGGGAACCGACACTTGAGACCAGTTTTCCTTTCGAGTACTTCTTTACATTTTTTTGCTTTACCTCCGATGAAGAGGTTTTGCTCTTCAGCTGCTGTCTGGTCACTGCCATAGGTTGGGATCAATTGAAAGAAGTATTACTGAAAATAAAAAACTGTTTTCAATAATTGATTTGAATTTTGAAACTCAAAACACGATCTCAACTATTGTTGACTAAAACTTTGAAATACTTTTCAATTGATTGTTAAAAACGTGAAAAACATTGTATAAGTTGTGATGAAATGAGTAAACATTGAAAACATTGTTATTTTGTTTACAATTAACTGAAACTGAATTGAAATCCAATTATGCTTTCAATTGGTTTGAACTGTAATTATGTTATGTTTGGCTCTTCTGAAAGCAAAGCTAATCACTTGAAGATCACTTCCAAAGACATAGAGATCTGTTATTTGAGTCCAAATGAAGACAATTATAAAGTTTTAATTGATTTCAAAGATATAATTGAATTCAAGTTTTGCCGACATTTCTCAGTGTCTGGTATTTGTCTGAAGACTGACAGACAATCCATGGATCAGATTATAAGTCAACTATTCCTCAGCAATGAAGTGATAAATACATTCAAATTTGATTCAAACTCTTCCGGTATTTAACCACTGATTGAATCAATTGATAATTAATTGATATTTTATTGTTTGAAGATATGAGCGATCATTACATTATAGCCATACTTAAGGATCAGATGAGTGACGAAGTGATGGATCAGATGAAGAACTGGTGCTCACATTATAAGCGTTTGAATTGTGTTGAAATCACTGCCGAAGACATGAAGAATAGATTACAACTGATTCTGAACCGAATTAATGGCACTTTAGTTATGCATAGAAATCAGTCGGCAGTGGAGTCAAGCACTGGTAGTAATAACTCAAAGGTTGGGACAGAAGTCGAGTCACAAGTCATAGCTTCGGAAGAAATAAATGACTTCTCTTTCAAACCAATTGACGTAATGTTCGGAACGTTTGAAATCTCTGTCAACGAAATGATATTGTCTTCAAATGGGATCCAATTCATCGACATTTGTGAAGACATTAACGAATCAAAAGTCAAAAATCATTTGTCAATTGACTTCAAATTTGTTGATAAAATCACTTATGATTTCCAGAGTTCAGTCATTTGTCTCATAATTCATACAATTTATTCATTTAGTCTTAAAGTGAATCAATTCTTGAGAACCAAATCCAATGATCAAAAAAGACTCTTTGATTCCACGTCTTTAGGTATGTGTTGTCAACAGTGCACTGGTCTTAAACCCCAACCCCTTATATAATATCTGTTTTTCTATTTGCCATTAGATTTCAGAGAAAACTTTCTAATAATAAGATTTGTTGTCAAATGTGTGGACAGTTTCCTCAAATTCCTAATTGATATCAAGATTGATAACAAAGAGCTACTGCTTGAGGAAAGCACCGGCAGTTATGTGGACGTAATCTACAGAAGCACTAAATCTCAGATTCAAAACATTGAAAATGATTTCAAAATCAAAGAATTGGAGAAAGAGTTAAGAGTTTCTCGAAATGAATGCAATGTTTGGATGACTGAGTGCAAGGGTTTGAAACGAAAGTGCAATGAATTGGAAGAAAACGAAATGATTTGTGCGATTTGTTTGGAGAGAAAGCAACAGATCGTCGCCAAACACATGAAGATTGTGTCCACTGTTTGCGGACACATATTCTGTGACCAATGTCTGCGGCGTTCGCTTCAGACCAGAAATGTTTGTCCCATTTGTGTCCGAAGTTTCCAAAGACCCCGAAAAACGCCATATTTTCCAGTCTTTCATGAAATCCATATTTAATTTACATTTTGAAGTATTTTATCGATTATTTTGTCATCAATTCATCGATCAATCAATGAATGTCTAAATGTTTATCAGTTTTGTTATCAAATCATATTTAATGTAAGTTTTCTTCTGTTAAACAGATTTTTTGTAAATTATTTTTGGGTTTTATTGAATAAAATATGTTTTTAAATGAAGTAATGTGTAATGAATTGCAAGGAATGGTAGGGAAAGGTATGAAACGGCAATAACTTTGTAACAAACGGTAAAACTTTTATTATATTTAAATAATTTGTTGAAAATTAATAAATATTTTGAATTCAAAAACAGACTTAAATTATAAACGATATTAATATAGGATTAGAAATCCGGTATTATATAAACTACTTGTGCTGTATATCTACCCTAAACTCTGAAACTCCAAGGAATACATATCTCTCCGTCCAATAGGACTGAGTAGTAATGAGAAACCCGAAGACGACTGTTCCGTAAGAACGGAATAAATATTTCTTTATTGGCGATCAGGTTCTGACAGCACTCTATCATGAGGTCAGGGGTCACGTTGTCGTCCTTTTCGATTGACTGCAAACCAATTGCTGTCAAACACTGATTGATAACAAAGACTTCTTTGGATTTATAATTCAAATACATATCTCTTAAAAGTCTTGATTTAAACATATTGTCAGAAATGAAATCAAATAATAGGAACGCCGGACACGAGGCCGGGACTATGAACTGACCGGTCGGGGAGAGCATTAGGGGTCCGGCTTCGCACTCAACCACTAATTGGTATTTATCGAGAACTGGCGGCCAATGTTTGGGAAAGCCTTTCAGTGCAATGAATTCAACCAAAGCTGTCGTCAGTTTCTCGAGTTGTTTGATATATCGCTTCACCAAAACAGTTGGTCTGAACTTTCGGTTATCGATCTCTATTCCCCGCAAAACACCCGATAGTGTGCTCTCAATGAACGGCAGTTTTGCTAAATCCTTGTCATGACTACTAATACTTCTAATCATTTCCATCCAATTGTGTCGAACGTCTTCAATGTTAAGAACTATCTGTCCGTCAAAACAGACACCCGTTTGGCGGCTAAGGACTAGAGTTCTACCCCTGAGTACATCAAAATCTCGTTCGTACTGTTCCTTCAATGTGTTGAGACTCTTGAGGGCACCCCTGATGTGAGACACACCCCAACCGCAGTCCTTCCAAATGATTTGGTTTAAACCCAACTCTTGTTTTAACCGATTGTGCAAACGATTCAACTCTTGTCTAATCGGTTCACTTGTTTTCAGTCTATTTTGGGCTAAATCTGTGTTTTTAGTCAACCATTCCTTCAAATTGTTTTCATTCCTCTTATTGACCACAAAATCATTGAATTCTTCAAAATGTGAATAATTTTTATCAAAATTTTGTTTTTTATTCAAATTAATCCAAAAATCGTTTAAATTTTTTGAATCAAAACCCCTTTTGTCATAAGATTTCGGGTTTTCTGTCTTATTGTCCAAAATGTCAGCACTTTTTGGCTTTTTTCCGATTTTCTGCAAATAATCGGTCGATAGTTTGGATTCAATGAGTATTTTGTGGACTATTTTATTGACATTTTCTTTGCGGAAGAGATTTATATGAATTTGTTTTAACCTGACATTTGTCTCATTCACTGAACTCTTGTTGTCTTCTCTCATAAAGAAAGTAATCTTTCGGTCATTTGTTTCTCTCATTTCAATCACATCTTCAATATAAGCATTCAATTGCTTCAAAGAGTCTTCATTTGTCTCCTTTTCCTTTGGATACCTCCAGAACCTGTCCGGATGTACAACGAAGATGAATGGCCTCAAAGCTGTGGCCACCTCTTGAGAGGTCAACTGTCGGTCCGATTGTCTCCATTCGTGGGAATGGTATGAATGAAACGATTGTCTGACAGTTGTCTTAAAACACGGTTTTATATAATTGAAGACACGAGTCATGTCTTGAAAGACATTTAAACTAAATATTAATCAAAAGTTAATTACATTTTAATTCAGATTTAAATTAATATCAAATCAAATGAAGATTAGATTTGTTTTCATTGAAACACAAAAATATATAAAACACAGAAAACAACGCATTTATGACAACAAATGACGAAATATCGCAAAAAGGGCTTAAAATTAATACAAGTTTTGATGTGAAGACAAGTTTTGTAACGCTTTTAGCGATTAATGAAATGAAATGTTAATTATGTTTAAAAATAATTGATTTTTCAAATGAATAATAAATAAAATGAGATATAAATGCAAAAACTGTTGGAAATGTTGTTTAGTTTGAAATGAATTCAAATATTACTTTAGTTTTCAATCAATTCTGTCATAAAGTCGTCGATATTTTCGGTCAAAAGTACCGATAATTGCGGATTAGATTTGATTTGAACCGTAAATGTTGTCAACTCTTTCATCAATTGATCCCTTTCTTCGATAGAAGTGTTCATTTGAGTCAACAGTTCAGACAATTTGTCTTTTAATATGTTTTTATACGAATCCATCAGTTTCTCAGTCATTGAGTTCCAGATGTCATACTCTGCCACCCATTCCTCCTCCTGTTCTTCCCAACGATCGTCCGCTTCTTCACTAAACAATTATTTGACAAAACTGTTAATCCATTCAATGCTAACCATTGAGTGAAGACTTACTCATAAAACCGCAGAAACTCATTGTTTCGGTTGTTATTGATGTCAATAAAGAGATCAATGATTTTGATCGCCCTTTCCATCACTTCAGACAACTGAGTCATCTCTTCGTCATTCAAGACATGTCTCACATCTTTAAAGTTGTGAATACTTTCCACACATTTCTTATAAAACTTCAATTGAGTCTCAATTTCAAACACCTTTTCCCTCAACTTATCTCTACTTAAGCGCAAAGAAAGCAATCGTTTATTCTTCAGACGAAACAATTCCTTCTTGTCTTCAATTGAAGTGATAATTGCCATCAAATTCCTCAGCTTTAAGACAACTATTTTCTGTTTGCTTTCAAATCCTTTGTATTTTTCATTCAATTCATGAAATTTAAGCAAAAATTGTTTCAACTTTTCCTTTCCTTTCAAATACTTGTTTTCCAACCCTTTATTGGATCTAAAGCTTAGTTTTTCGGGTATTTTCGGTTCACTTAAGACATCAAACGGTGGTTTCAGTGAATAGTTTTGTTTCCCGTGTTTTACAAGACTTTTATTGTCCACCCATTTGTCAAACACTTGAGTTTCGGCCAATTGTTTGGCAAAGTATTGGTTATCAGAAACAGATTGTCTGTACTTCTGGTCTTCGCGTTCACGTCTGGAACTGATGTTCTTTTCGGTCAAATCTGGTCTTCCCTTCACGTAATACCACGGATGAAGTGGTTGTCCAGTGAGTGGTTGAGTCCGCGCACCGGAAATGCCTTTGTTTTTGTTAATACCTTTCACCGATTCATTGATTTTGACATTTCGTGAACTCTTCTTCATTTGAATGATTAAATTGAGACCAAAATTGAGACCAAATTCAATGATTTATTGATATTTAAAACAAATGACAAAAACTTTTCACTTTTTGTTGATTTGTTTTGATTTCAAAAGTTTTTGTTTTGAATTCAAAAGACAATAAAATTTAACATAAATTATGTTTTCATTCATTTTATTCCCAAAAATGGTTTCAATTCATTGAAAAACACTTTAATTTCAAAAAAGCCCTAAAAATAAGATTACATTTGATTTGAATGAGTAATACATGACATGTGTTGTTGTCGTCAATGGTTTGCAATCAAAACAAAACACAAATTGATTTCAATTTAGTGTTAATTGTGTTTCAATTCACTCATAATTTTGATCATAAATTGTGAAACAATGTTTGAAATGAAATGATTATTACTTTTAAAAACATATTTAAAACCAATTTATTTGAAAATCAAAACCAATTGAAAGTCTTTTTCAGATCTCAAATGAATTCCTCTTCAGTGAAGCGAAAGCTTAGTTCAGATGAAACTGAAGTCAACTCTTCTGACGTGACATCAGATGAAGTAAGTGTTGAATCAATTGTAGTCTTCGGATGTGTTTTTAATCAATTGAAAGACAGAATTGGGTCTCAAATGCCATTAAAGCCACAAATTATCTCTTTTATAGCCGAAGAAGAGACGGGTCTTAATAAAACCTGAGTATAGTTTATATGACTCTGAATATTATGTGGACAATGGGTTAAGAAAGGTCTATCCATATTACTACACATACTATGCCCACTGTAAGGGCCGATGGATGGGTAGACCGTTGGCTGAGTTTTACTGTTCAGAGTTCAGAGCCATGCCTTTCGAGACAATTGTATGTCTTTTTGTGGTTATCTTTGAATCAGTTTTTGTTAATTTATATATAAATTGATTGAAAGAGTCGTCGCATAGAAGACGGGTTACTATTGGTTAACAATGAAAAGGTTGCCATCGATTATAAACTCAAAGGACATGACGTTCTCACTCATAGAGTCCATAGACACGAATCGCCGGTCATTTCGGCATCGATTCCTATCATTCATTGTTCTGATGATCTGATAGTCATAGATAAGCCGCCGTCCCTTCCGGTCAGTGCAGGGGTTGTCTATAAGCAGTGGTATTTTTAACAACCAGTGTTATTGTATTTCAGATACACCCGTGCGGTAAATACAGACACAACACTGTTTCAACTATTTTAGAGAAAGAGCACAAACTGTTGGGTTTGCACAGTAGGTCCAGGGTTTGCATTAAGTGTTTAGGTTTTCACAAATCCTGTTTCAAGCACTCCATAGATTGGATCGTTTGACGTCCGGAGTCCTAATGATTGCCAGATCTTCAGCCGTCGCTCAGAAACTTCACGAACAGATCAGGAATAGAGAGGTCTCTAAACAATACGTTTGTCGAGTCGTCGGAAAGTTTCCAGAGTTTGTCTTCAAATGCTTTTTAAGGTTTGAATAGATTTTTAATCATTTCTTTCAAATCAATGCAAAAATAGTGGAATTATTACTTGTGATCAACCGATTGAAACCCTGTCCCACAAGATTGGTATATGTATTGTGAGCTCAGGGGGCAAGTCGTGCAGCACTTCCTTTGAACGACTCAATTATAACGGAAAAAGTTCTACCGTTTTGTGTAAACCAATTACGGGTCGAATGCATCAAATTAGGGTTCATTTGCAATACTTAGGGCACCCTATAGTCAACGACTCTTTTTATAACAACTATGTCTTCGGCCCTCAAAAAGGCAAAGACGGAAATTATGGGAAACCAAGAGAACAGGTATTTTGTTGTCAATAATACTAAACCAAAAGTTTTCATATGTTTGCCAATTGAAAGCTAACCCAAGACATCGACAAAGAGCACAACCGAAACCTATATTTCATCAGAAATTCAGTTCAATTGTCGGCTGAAGAACAAGAACTGAATGACAAACAAAGAGATATCGCTTTAAAGGCTTGTCTTCATTACACCGATAGAGAGGACTGGCATTCACTGAAACAAAAGTATTTTGTTTTGTCTTAAGATTTGCCGGAATTTTATGTTTTTGTATTGAAATTAGATATGAATTGAATTCAAACAAATTGACAAAAGAAGAAGAATGTGATGAATGTCTGAACCCGAGTATTGATCCCAACCCTAAGGATCTACTCATTTATTTGCACGCATTGTGTTATAAAGTAATTAAATATTGATTTGATTTTATTTTTAATTATTTATTTCAATGATTCAGGGATTGGATTGGGAATACCGGTCAACACTACCTGTTTGGGCTAAGGATGACTGGGTTTGGGACTAAACTATTGTTTAATTGATTTGAAATAAAATTGTTTTTAAATAAAATAAAAATTATTTCTAATTTGAGATTCAATTTGAAAACAATTATAACATTCAATGAAAGCTAACAAAACATTCAATAAAATGATGTTTTTGTCATAAAATTAATTGTTTTTTCATTTCATTAATATTTTATTGAATTCTTAGTAAAAACTCAAAACGTTTTGTGATTAATGAATAATAATATAAAAGTTATTCAGAAATGAAATAATAATTTTGAGAAACAGTCTATGATTTGTAAAAGTGATTGTAATTATCAAAAACTCCACAAAATTATCTGATTTTTGATTTCATTTGCAATACTTTTAACGATTTTTATAATTGAAATGAAAATCAAGTAATAAATCGTTTGATAACTGCATTGAATTCAAGGCTAGAGTTATACTACACATCAAATAAAAATTATTTTAATGTTAAACATGAGTTTCATTTCTAATTAAATGTTACTTCAAATCAAAATGTTTGCAAAATATATGAAAGTTTGTGTAAAATATTATTTTCAATGAAAAAACTATTGTTTTATTTAATCTCTGTTTCATTTCCTATGCATTCGTAAGGAATTAAAGAAAACATATGTTTAGTACAGAAAATGTTAATTCAATTCATAGAGTGATTGTAATTTCATTAAGTGCTGAGATCTACCAAAATGCGTTCCTTCGCATATGTGACCCTGGTTATGAAAAATGATAAATATATGGCCGGTGCTCTTGTGCTTGCTCAAAGTTTAAGGAATTGCGGAACTGAATGTACTCTCATATGTATGGTTACCAATGATATCCGAAACAGAAGTATAAAAGTATTGAAAAAGTATTACGATTTTGTGGTAACTGTGCCATACATTAGACACCAATGCATTCGTCTTAAGAATTATCGTCAAAGAGTATTATATAACGATTGGATTGAGGAGTCGTTCACAAAATGGAATTGCATTGACCCTCAACTGTTTGGACAGTTTGACAAAGTGTTGTTCATTGACGCCGATATGATGTCTGTCCACAACTGCGATAATGATCTCTTTTCTCTGGAACCGCCGGCAATGACATTCTCCTCTCCCTGGGCTAAGCCATACAGTGGTAAAGGTCTCGACAACCCTTATGGAGAACTAAGTCATGGCTCCAGAGTATCCGCAAAATTAGTTGAGAAAGGATTTGAGTCTTTTGTAGGAAACGCTTCATTAGTTCTCTTAAAACCCGAACAAAAAGTATTCAATCATTTGAAACAACTTTTAAAACAAGAATACTCTTTCGGATATTCAAAATGTTTCAGTGGTTTTGATGAGCAGTTAATTTGTGGCACTTATTGCTCATTGAATCAAACATTTTCACACATCCATCAGTGCTATAACTGGTCGGCGGGTAAATGGGAATGGCTTTCATTGGCCAAGAAATTGGATCCAAATATTGAGCCAAAAATAGTCCACTATTACGGCGACCAAAAGCCCTGGTATTCAAGTCGTAACACTCAATGGAAAGATACCACTCTTTGGTGGAGTATTGCGGATCAGATTATTAGTGAAGATGACTCAACAAGGAAGTTTTTTGAAATGAATTGACATTAAATCTCATAATTTCTATAATATTTTAATATATTTTGCATTCAATTTAATAAAAATAAATTTTTTATTCAAAATCATTGACAATTATATCAAAATTGTTTTCATGGATAAAAAGATTGATTGCCATTGAATTGAGTCCGGGATTGAGTACAGGGACAGACATTGAATCTAAATATTATCTGTCATATCATATGAGACCAGACTTTACAAGTGTTATCGAAATAGTATTAAAGGGAAAAACATTTTCATTAAAGTTATGTTCAGTCGATCACAGAATTCTGTGGTTTTGACTCTTATGTTGAAATAATTGAATGAAATATTGTTAAAGAATTGCTGAAAGTATTGAAGTCTTTGTGAGTATTGGTTAAACACTTGATTACAAATCTTGTGATAATTTGAAACATATTTTTTTATTTCATTATTATATCTCAATTCACTTTGAATTCAATTTTAATCAAAACACAAAAAAAAGGATATTTTGGTAAAGATATTATACTTTAAACCCAATTATCAGTTCAGGGCTGACATGTTGTCTGTCATCCCTAATCACAGATAACTTTATAATATCTAAATTAACGGCACTTTTATTAATACAAATAAATTTAGTAAAGTTTCAGTTAAACAAAGTTAACAATTGATTGAGTGTTTGGTTTTTTAGTTCAAAATAATTTATTTGAAGTTATTTTTAACTTTGAAGAGAAAGGGGTTTTTCTGTGCGAAAGTGATCCACATATTCTTACAGTGTATATAATATCCCCTTATATTCAGCAAAATTACGCGTTTTATTAATAATCAATAAAAAGTCGGTGAAAATTAGTTTTTCAGTGAAAATGCAATATTTCCTGCATTGGTTTGAATTTAGCCCCTAATTAACCCCTTATTACGTGTTTGACCTGGTTATCATCAAATTGAACATTTCTATTCATGTTATAATAATTATTATATAATTATTTTGATTTAATTAAAATATTTTGCAAATCGTGTCTCAAAAGTAATAAAAATTAAATACTTATTAAAAATTATATTAAAATGTGTTATAAATAACTGAAAAGATATTTAGATAACAATAATTATTAGGATAGGAATAGAGAGACAAAAGTGTGTTAACACTAACACTACTGTTCCCTTCCGTTCCAAATACTTGAAATGCCAGTGCGAGGTATGTTAAATGAATCTTGTTGATTTGCTTTTGATATATTTTGTGCAAATATTAATATATCTCAATAATAATTATCAGTTATTATGTAAATGTAATTATATTTAATGTAAATGTATTTAATTTTGGACACAAATGCTGTTAATATGTCTTATCTTTCAAATCATTGAATATTATTATGAAATCAAATGTTAAATTCATTTTGTATTCAGTGATTGCACTGATGTTTAGCACGCATTCAACGCAAGGGATAGTTATTTAAAAGTGGATTAAAGACTCAAAGCATAAAATTAAAGGATTTTTATCAGCGATTAATTGAAAACTAAAATCAATTGAAAACCAGTTTTGAATTTGAAGTGAAATTGAAGTGAAATCTAATGAAAGAGAAAAAAGTTTTTAATAAAAGTTATATTAATTTCAAATTGACTTCAATTCAGACCCAAATGTGTGGCAATTATTGACGTAATTGTTGTTTAGGACATAATATTTGGCAATCGTTTCAATGGTTTCAATGATTTCATCGATAAATACGTGAAAAAGTGATTTCAATTGCATTTTGAACTGAAAGACAGAAATATTGTCTTATTTTCACTGTTTTTGCCGAAAATTATAATCAAATAATTGTTTTGTGTTTTAAATATGAAAATCATTTCAAACATTGATTTAAACTTCAATTCAATTCAAATCTCTTTTCAATTGTTTTATAATTAAATCCAATTGTGTTTAAACTCTTGTAATAATCAAAAGATAATGAGTAGAGAAATGGCGGCTCTTTTTGATATGGAGTTAAATGACTGTCAGATCGGATCCAAATCGGACTTCGATGAGGACGAGGACGCCATCATTATTGACCAATCGGTCGGTGCTATCAATCGTCCAATCATTTCATTAATTGATGTCTTGTTTCACAAACAGATTGAAGACTACGAGCCGACGACTGCTCAACAGTTGACTGAAGAAAGCGGACAAATATTAGATTCCGTGGAACTGACGGAACAAATGGTTAACTGCGGTCACGAGAGGACGTCCACCAAAGACTTTGAACTCTTGAAAGTGTTGGGAAAGGGAGGCTATGGAAAGGTATTTCAAGTGAGAAAGGTCACCGGAAAGAACTTGGGAAAGGTTTACGCAATGAAAGTGCTAAAGAAGGCAACGATAGTCCGCAACCAGAAGGACACGGATCACACTAAGGCCGAGAGGAATATCTTGGAGTCTGTCAAACATCCCTTTATTGTGGATTTGATTTATGCGTTTCAAACCGGAGGTAAACTATATTTAATTCTGGACTACCTGTCCGGTGGAGAGCTGTTTATGCATTTGGAAAGGGAGGGTATCTTTCTTGAAGACACGGCCTCTTTCTATATATCGGAAATAGTGTTAGCTTTGGAACACTTACACGACTTGGGAATCATTTATCGGGATTTAAAGCCCGAAAATATTTTACTCGACGCCAGCGGACACGTAAAACTCACTGACTTTGGGCTCTGCAAAGAGGCCATACAGGACGGGAAAGTCACCCACACGTTCTGCGGCACTATTGAGTATATGGCGCCCGAAATACTGACCCGTATTGGACATATGCACGCGGGTATACATTGCACTCATTGTTATTGTATTCAATCCATTATTAAACCATTTCTAACCTTCCCTTCAGCCGATTGGTGGTCAATGGGAGCGCTTATGTACGACATGTTGACCGGTGCCCCACCTTTTACGGCAGAGAACCGGAAGAAAACTATCGATAAAATCCTGAAATGCAAACTAAATCTTCCGCCATATCTAACACCCGATGCACGCGATCTGATCCGTAAACTATTGAAACGACAAGTGACGCAACGTCTGGGCGCCGGACACGACGACGCCGTTCCCATAAAAAGGCATCCATTCTTCCGACACGTGAATTGGGACGACGTGTTGGCACAGAGAGTGGAACCGCCATTCAAACCGGTGCTCATCAGTGATGACGACGCCTCACAATTTGATACTAAATTCACAAAACAAACGCCAATCGATTCGCCCGACGACTCACTGCTCAGTGAATCGGCAAACAATGTGTTTTTGGGGTTCACATACATAGCGCCGTCGGTTTTAGAAGAGATGCACAAACCGTTTTCAGTTAAGGGCCGAAACCATTCGCCGCGAAAGATAAATAGTCCCGAAATACTTAACCAAATGAAAGGATCGCCGAAATTGTGGACACAAGACCACAGCACAGGTAGATACGGGTTTCAGAGTGAGGAGCAGATGGACTGTTCCAATGCGTTCTCAAACAACATCTCTCGTTCACAACTGTTTTCAAACATAGCGCCCAACCGTTCGCCTTCTCTTCCCGTCAAAAGTAATGTTAAAAAAGTAGGTCTAAAACGAAATTGAATTTTAATTTCATTCAAATTCTGTTATATTTTTCAACAAATACTTCAAATCTATTCATAATTTATAACAAAATAATTTCAATCACTTTTAAAACGAAATAAATAATTGTTTTTAAATATTGTCTCTTATTTTTCATTCCAGTTTCAACTTTGACCCCAACCTCTCAACCCTTTAGGAAATTTTGAGTACATTTTTGAAACCGTTTTTAAATGAAATTTATATTAAATTATATTTAAACTTAATATTAATGCAAATTAACGACAATTTTATGACAATTAGTGCCTCTTTTTGTAAATTAATTCAATTTTAAGCGAAAATATTGTTTTTATTTGTAATTGAAATCAAATATTGTTTTCATTTATTCATTATTTCAAACATTAATTGAGTTTTTATTTTTCAGATATAATTCAGACTTTGTTTTGAATTCAATTCAATTTATCATAAAATATAAAAAGCATTTGTTTTTCGGTTTTTATTTACAAATCAATTGTCAAATAATTTCTGAATTTTATTATTGGAAACCATTTTTAGTAAAATTGTTAACCGATTCCACCATTCCTTCAATCAATTGACCCCTAATTTCATTGAAATAATTGATTAAACGTTTTATAAAACAATTGATGTATTACTCACTGATTCGCTAACATCTGTCGTATGCTCTTAATCTGGTTGGGGGTCGGGATGGCTGTCGGTGTGCTCTTTATGTCCACCGATTGGCCGTTGGTTTGGGTGGTCGGCGGGTGTTGTGACTGATATTTGCACTTCACTTTGATTTGTTCCAATTTGTTCTTATGGGCGGTCAGTCTCTGTGACACCCGTTTCAATTCATCGCTCAGTTGGATCTCCGAGTCCGACAGTTCTGGTCTTTGAAACTGTAGTGATTCCAACACTTTGTCGATTCTGTTGGACAGTAGTTCCTGTCGTTCCCGAGTCTTATCGTATTTGTCGACGAAGTCTAACAGTGACTGCAAAACCAAATCCTTTTCATTCAAACATTTGTTTAACTCTTTTGTTTGGATTTGTTTGTCGTTTGACAACACTTTGGATCTCTTTTCGATGGCTTTGGACACCAATTCATACTTTTTTATGTATTCAGTCTTCAAGATATCAGTTGTGGTCAACAGTAACGCCAAGTTCTGCGACCACTCATTACTGGCCGCTTCGTTAGACTTAATCAAAGGGACGGTTGTATTTCGTTTCAGTAATTGCTTTATATATTCATTGAAATCTATTTTCGGAACCGAAATGTCAGACAATGTATTGGTTTTCATGTCTCCGGCGATCACTTCATCGTCAAAGAGGTGTGCGATATATGAAGTGGTGAGTCGACGGCACAACAGTTCTCCGTCACTGAACATCACTATAACGAATGTATAGCCGTTCTGAACGCCGACACCAATGCCTACCGGAATGATAGCTACAGATCCTGAAGTGTCCGAATCACTCGCACCCAAAGGTTTGGTGCAAATCAAGTGATCGACAATCGATTCTTCTTCTCTGAAGTTGAGATCCTCTTTAGATTTGAGTTGTGATACAAATGGAACTGAAATGACGTGAAGACCACAGGAATGGCTACAAAAATATCGCATTGGAATCATCCGATCCTTTGTTAGTCTTAACGCACAGCTTATGTCTTCAATACCAGTGTTTGAGGTGAGGGTTAGGGATAACTCAATAGTTTCGTAAACATATAGTGTTGGCTGAGGTAGTAATGAGTGCTTTGAATCTGATTGGTCTTCAACGTCCAGTGCTATGCAGTGGTGGACAACACCGAATGAGGTGGCAATCACTATAAGTGGTGGCACGCAATCTAAACATGCAATACTACAGGCGTCCACACCATAGTTATCCTCTGCAGGGGGTCTCATAGTTAAGGGGCCGAAAACAGTGTTTGAAACGTAAGAGTATTTAAGACTTGAATAGATGAGCAAAACGTCTCCATTTCCTCTCAATATGTATATAGGAGTCAAACATTCATCACAACTGTCGACAGTCGAGGGCTCGATGTCATAGCACTTGGATATAGAGGGTCCGAAGTCAAAGCTCACGGCATTGTCTCCCAAGGATTTGGCAAAAGCACTGACACCAAACTGATTGACAGAATGGTTGGCATCACTAGTGGACAAGTCGATGGTCTGAATCGGGATTTCCTCGTCTTTTATATAAAAAATTCTGAATTGAATTGAAATTAATTATAAATAAAATAAAAATTTGTTTAAATCTATGAAAACCTTAAACTGTTATCACTTGTGAGCAAAACGATGTGTTGAGGACTGTTTGGATGCCAACCCACACACAACAGATCAATGTTCTGATTGCATACAAAGAAGCGTTGGTCTAAAGCCCAGGACCTAAAGGAGTAAACAGTGTTTGAAAGATATATTCAATAATTATTTCAATATTTTGTTAAATGAATGAAAATGTGAGCAAAAAGTGAAAACAAATCAATAGATGAGTGAAAGCTATAGAGAATTAATCACTTCTTTTGGTTTTGAAGTTTTATTCATACGATTCCCTCCAAAGCTATGACTAATGCTAATGAATTTTGTCTGTTTTCCAATAGGAATGGGCGGAAAGGCATCAAAATATGTCATTCAAGAAGTGATGGTTTTGGAAATAATGTCAAAATTGAACGCAAATATAAAATCGGTTTAAATTATTTGACATATAATGTAATGGCATATAAGTATTGATCAGAAGTGTTGGCACTGTTGGGTGCGAGCGAGCACTCGCAGGTGGTGTAGAGTAGGGGCTCTTTACTCTTATTAACATTTTTAATTGCCATCTGTTTCTCAGATCGACTTTAAAAGCATAAATTGTTTCATATAATGGATATCTTCGTTAGTATTGCATGAAATGATGCGAAGGATATAGACTATAGTCTAAAGAGGTTTCATATCTATTGCCGTCAATAGCATAGACTCTGAGACACTCTTATGGCACACACTATTGCATAGCAACACAAATGGCATCACTTTATGTCTAATCAATAAATAGGCGAAAGAGTTGAACACAAAACGGGTTAGCAATGGGTTAGCAATGAGTTAGGAATGGGTTAAGCAATAAACTCAATACTATTTACTAACTATTATAGAGTATAAGCGATAGAAAGCAATACCGACTCTAATATTCAATACAATAGTCAGATATCCCTGCGCTTACAGAGCACCAGAAGATTCACTTTAATTATTTCCGCCGCATTAATTCGGGATTGATATTAGACATGCAATGACAGACAATCTTAACATAACATACCAGTGCTCTAACAGTAACAACATTAACACAACAAACACTCAATAAAGTGCTTAAGATTTGAGTTTAATATTAATTTTAAGAGAATTTTCTAAAAACCAATAAATTTATTAAACGGTCAGTAATGTTGAGAAGAGTTAACTAAAAAGCACCGGCAGTTCACTGTTGAGAAGTTGTGGTCCATTATCTGAAGCACAAGAACATAAACATTAATCTCTTTTGTCGTACACTTTCTTCTAAACCAAAAGCAAAACAATTTCTCAATTACTTCACAAATATCTCATTGTTTTAAATCTTTTTTCTGTCAAAGCACTGGATATTAATGAAAAGCATTGAAAATATTATGAAATTAATGCAAACAATAGCTGTTTTCTCACTTATGTGGACAGGGATGGGAAGGGATATGAAGTATGAAAGGGAGATAAAAGACATAAAACGAAGGAATAGATTGAATGCAATCAAAAGTAATGATGAAGTAATAGATTCGTAGTATTTATGCCATACCTGGTTATAACAGAGTCCTTTCCGCCCTCATAAACACCATTAATACCCCATTTGGGGGGCAACTCAACAATATTAATACCACGCGATCCCCAAACAGCCAGATAGCGACCGGTGCCGCACAACTCAATGCTCTCGACTTCAAACAACGGCGCGTTTGTCAAAACCAAAACCTATTGTCATCAGAAAATAAGTGCAAAATATAGCAAATAATGTGAGAAAATGTGATTTAATATAAAAGTAATGCAATATTAAGTGAATTATGTTTGAGATATCCGGCGCTGAATAGCATTCATAGCATTCATTCATTGCATGCAATCAAACGATTTTTGGATAAAAGCCATTCCTATGACTTGTTTTGCTTATAAAACATATAAATGTTTTCTAAATAATAACGAATGGCTAATGGGATGGCATATGGGATGACATTACCTCTCAGTCCTTACATAAATACCAATTATGTGACACTAGTATGAAGTATCAGATCGACAGTCATCCCTACAAATTGTAGGTTTGCCTACCGGTGCTGTCTTTAGTGCTTATAAGTAGAATCATAAGAATATGTATTCACTCGACAAGTGGTGCGAAACAAATGTGATTTACAACAGAATAACTGTTTTTGGCTTTTCTGATAAGAGACGGTCCAATTGGGAACCGATCGCAATGGCATCACAACAGGCAATACAGGCACTCATACCCAATGCAAGTCATTAACTCGATTATGATATGTATGGCCAACAGATGCCAAAGCATAGCACAGGGATGTGAAGCAAATCAATGCATCACTTTTTATATGATTTTTCTATAGAGTGCACACAAGTGTTCGACTGACTGTTCAATGGTGTGGTAGTAATGGTATAAACCGTTAGTTTTGGAAAAACATTTAAATACATAACACTTTTGGTTTGACTTCACTCTCTGTAACACTGGTATTGGTTTTCATCTAAATATGCAAACATTAAATGCGTTACTATTTTCTCAGTTTTAGATAATTCACAAAATTTAAAGCAATAGGCGATAGAAAGGAAAGGGAGAAAGCAATAGAAGGAATGGAAGTGAATGTTATTGCATCGGGAGGTTGTGTGCAATAACATTATGGGATTCCTATGCAAATGTCTCAACACATTCATCAATGCATTTGATTGCAAGTAAAGCCAACTTTTGGTTCATTTTTATTAGTTTGCATTGCATTGCCATTGCTTTGCCTTTTATGGCAATACTCTGTAATATAACTGTTATATACAACAGTCATATATATCCCAAACTCATTCAATTTATAGAATGTATTTGTCTGTATATCTACCAAACCATACCATACCATGCCATACACCATACCATACCCAGTGTAAAATGAAAATGGAGTTCAATTGAGCACAAATTTACGAAAAGTAAATGCCATTCGGATATCATATGATATAAAATAAATATATATTTCAATACACAATATATAGATATAAAACACAATATAATACAATAAACTATAAAACTTTGTGGTAATAGATATTTAAAACAGACAGGCCTTCAATGGAGACCACATTACGGCTCAGACATATCCAGTAATAGCACTAAGAATGTGATCCCAAACCAAACGCACATCAATTTCCTCTGTTTTGTCGTCTCTCAAGACTATTATATAATGTTTTCATGGATTCCATAATTCAGTGAATTCTTTATACAAAACCCAATATCAATGCAATAGACATGTAATCAAACGTTTCATTTCCATTGCAATGGATATAACATTAAAGTAGAGGATCTAAGAATCTATTGGTTCTATTGGTTTGATTGATCCCAAACCCCATTTAGACTACTATTCCTAAAGGGGTTAACGAATAGAAACCAATTTTCTATACATTTGTTTCAAATCACTTAAAGAACAGATTTAGTGTCAAAGTTGAACATTAAGGGTAGGAATCAAAATAATAATAATAATAATATCAGAGTAGAAAACAATCACTAAATGCATGAATTGCAGGCATAATGGGAATGGTATGTCACTATCAAAGGAAAGGAAAGATTGAAAATAAGTGACGAATAAAACTATAAAACTATAAAACTATTAGAAATCGAGAAAATAATACAAAGTATTAGAAGAGATAAGAGATATATAGAGAAACCGTTTTCAAAGACTAAACAACAAATCGTGTAATAAAACAAAGTTTTTAAGCATTTTTATGCAAAAAATGTACGCAAAGAGTAAAAAATGATTGCATTTGAGTCGTTGGCGTCGGAGTCGAGAGTCATTGCAATCAAACTAAACATGAATTTGAAAGCCGTTCACAACTATTACTATTAGATAATGGATTCAAACTATTGTTACACTTATTTGTTTGCATAAAATGCCTAAACATTTGTATTAACAAAACGTCTATTCGTTTTGCGCCGGCATTTGGCAAAAGTGATGCCAAAAGTGATAGATTGTATGCAAAGAGATATCATTGCAAATCGCTTTTTACGAGGAAGACTAACGGCGCGCTCAGCACTGTATGGCTCGCGGCATCAATTCTTTAAGTTTTTTTCCTACTGTTCATCCCATCCCAACCCAACCCTTACATATCACTAGTGATGATATTCACTATTCAAATGTGATTCACAAATAAGTGAAACCCTTTTAACCGAAAGCATCAGAAAAAAGGTTTTCAATTATTATTGCATACAATATATGAGCAAAAAATATAATATAAAAACTTTTAAAAGCGTTTGAAGTAATGGATCTGAAAATGAATTCATGTCTCAAACAATGAGTTAAGAGTTGAGAGAAAGTGAAACAAAGTTTTTCAACAATTGGTGTCCAAAATAATGAGCAAAGAATACATAGCAAACATAACTGACCCACAAATTGAGAAACAAATAGCGTTGGCGTTAATTATAATATTGGTTTGCGATCTAACGGCGCAGTCGAGCACTGGACTCAACCGAAACTCAACTCAAATACTAATTTCAAGCAATTGTTTCACTTTTTATTCACATTATTATTAAATTGAAGTCAATTACGAGTCATAACTAACGGTTTCATTCACTCGATAACTCAGTGGCGAACGTGAACTCTAGGCTCTGCTCTTATTAATTGTATTAACGATACCAGTGCTCAAGTGATAGCCTAAAAGTGCCACTGAATTAGCATATCATTGGGACGACGGGTGGGACAGACATGAATACAGATTTATTTGAATCAATCAATGACACAAAACAATCTATTGCACCGGTAGTGCAACTATGGGTGCGCTTCACAGCACAGACAGTATTAAATAATAACTAATAATATAATATTCAAAACAAAAAAATATATGAAAATAATGTTAATCACAACCAAATGACTGCAAAATATCATACAATTTGAGTGATTTGTGCACAAAATGACTATAAGTTTGCAAAACAGTTGTGAAATGAATGCATAAATCAATGAATACCTGAATATTAGTGACAATTGTCTCGTCTTTGAGTGCAAAACAATAAACGCATTGATCTATGGATTGCCAAATGAAGACCCGATTGTCATTGAAATGCATTAAACTCTTTGACTCTAAACACGTCTTCTCATCGGATCTAACCGTCGGTCTGACCATTGATTGCTTCAGTTTTGACATATAATCCATCACTTGGTCTATGAATACAATACAAGACATAACGTAAACATAAAAACAAAAAACAATTATTTAAATGAAAATTAAGACAAAAAATGATAACAAAAGCACAAAAAACATGAAATAATTGATTGCTTTGAATGAAAAATATCACAAAAAATATTAAAACTAATTATAATATCGAGTAATATATGAGTAATATATCAAACGATATAAACATTAAAATCATTTTAACGTAAATATCATATCATTTGTTAAAAATGCAAATAAAGTCACGTTTGGGTGAAAACTATACAATAATTACCGTTCCGTTCCCGCACTCGCACTGAACGCCACTCTCGCGGACCTTCTCTTGACATCTCTCTCGGCCTAAGGATCACTGAATTGATCCCAAAGTTAATCCCAATTAACAAACAATTGATTATTTTTTCAATCAAATTGTTTTCAAAACTGGAAATGTGTTTACGTTTTGAATGTTTTCAATGAAACCATTGGTTGTAATGAGTTGTCAACCAATAGATGGCATTCAGAGCTGACATTCATTTGCAGACGATTTTTGGTGAAAACAGTTTTGTTTAGAGTTTTGTTGAATAAAACAATTGATTTAATACTAAAACAGTCAACAAATGAAACACTCATTCATTGAATACAAAACCAAATGTTCGGCACTTTTTGCAGATGTGTTCACAAACAACGTTACGATTGAAGGCTTTTGTGGACACAGTTTGCAATACATTTGGCGTCAATTGCGGTACAATTTCGGGTCATTTCGGTACCGATTATTGATTGATAATAATTGAAAATCAAATATGAGCATGATGACTTACTAATTTGATCATGCACAATTAGATAATACGGATTAAGTGGTGATTATCTGATATTCTGCGACCGATTCTGTAGTGCAGTTCATAAACAGTACATAAGATTGAAATCAAAGACTCATTGAATAACTCGTGAAATGATTTTAACATTAGTTATGAAAACATTCAATGATTTTAATATTTATTCACATTTTCTATACTTTTTCTAAACTTTTAGTGAATTTTATAAAATCATAAACTTTTACTGAAAATGCATTTCAATTATAAAAAAAAGTTTAAAAATAAATGACTTTTTGTTTAATTTTGACTTAAATTTGAAAATATTTACTAAATTTTGTCCAAAAGTTGAATACATTTAGTGATAAATGTCTGTCATTTAGGGTCTAATAGTCGGTGCCTTCAGTAACGGCATTGAGTGATGTCTTGAGCTGTTTGTGGGCTGTATTACCACAGATGAAGGCATGCGTGGATCGGATGTATTCAGTGGTGAAGCGAAAGATTGGCATTTTTGCATTGGTTTGGGCGAAATGGCTGATCCCAGTGCTGATCCCAATGTGCAGTTGATAATACACTTCTGCAAGACTTTCAATTTGACTGAATTGCAGGTAAGACTGGATTTTATGCTAAAATAACATTATATCCATTGCTAAGCACTTGTATCCCAATCCCTATAATTGAGTGACTTTTCAAAAGTGGCGCCAATTCTTGGTTTGAAAACAATTTCAAACTGTGTTTAAGAATATTTAGGAATTGTTTTCAGACTTTCGTTTGAATTATGAAAAATATATTTTCAATTAATTTTTGTCACCATTTGTGAGGAAATGGTGTTTTGTTTCACTGAAAACAACTGTTTTTATATTGTATTGAATCTCAATATCTATTGATAACATCAATGAGGGATCGAAGGGATCGATAGCCGAAGCGTTGCGTTTGTATTGTGTAATGAAAACTACAAAACCATTTAACAGAGCATTCATTCAGTGCTCACAAACTGTTTGTGTTTTTCATTATATGAAAGACTAATGAAATTTGCATTCAATTGCAGTTCAATAAGAGTTTTGAGTATTAGTAGTGAAAAAACCAATGCATAAGAAGTTTTGTTAGGCATCGCTCAGATGGGCTCTATTTTTATTACCGTTCCCCTCATATTATTTATAAATGTGTACACAAACAGTGAGTGCGGAATCGCATAAGAAAAACACAAAGTTATGTATTATTTTATATGATGTCTAACAGTGCCATAACTGTGGCATAACTGAGCCATTGATTGAATGAAAGCAACAATTTTTGTTAAACTAGTGCTCAATATTCACTCAATTTCTCATTTATAGCCCAAACCTATCAATTGTTTTCCTATTTTAGTAAACTTTTGCCACTTTTAGCCAAAATTGTTGTTTTTTGTGCGATCTTTGCATCACTGAAGCAAAGCATGCTTTCAGTGGTTTGGCATTCAAGCTATAGCTCACACATAACTCAACATTAGGTTGTGTTGACTCTAATACCTCTCTATCGATACAAAACAAGTATAAAAACTTACACTTAAATCAACGTTTAGATGAAGTCTTTCACTATTTCTTTCACTGTTATCATCGGTCGACCAAATACTGACCAAAAAACTAGTCATTCATTCAATTCTTACAATTGATGTCTAATATTATTGAGACTGAAATCAATTTTTCGCACACACATGGACTCACTGTATGTAAAATATAGCCATTCCTCGTGTGACTGAAAAATAAACTGTTTTTTCTTCACATTTTCCCATTCACTGAACAAATAGGCATTGGATCTGTTGAGCGCCGGAAGGGTTTGTTTGTGTAAATTTTATTTTTTCCAAACAACTGATCGAAAATTTATTTTTCAATAAATAATAAAAAATCTGAAATATTTTGAATTATTTTAATCAATCAGTGATTGAGTGCCACACTTTAGGCCACACTGACTGTGCTTTCAATCAATTTTAGCTTTAGTTTAGTTAAACAAATAAATTGTTTTATTTTTTACAACAACTTCACTGAAGAATGATTTGATTTGAGTTAATAACCATAAAAAGCATCAAAAACTAGTGAAGAGATTTGTGAGTCGTTTCGGGCATTGAATAGCCATTCGCTCACAAAATCTAATACTTTTGTAACAGTAGTTGAGATCACAAGAGATATACACTTTTGGTCTTATCATCAAAGCTTAGGCCACTTTTGGCTCTCATCTCAGTTGTCTTCATGTCTACTCTTATTACAACCAATTGAGTCGATTTGAGTCGTGTTTGTGTTAACTCAGAGCCACTTTTCTCACATGTATTGCCAGTTATACCAGTGCTTTGTCTTGTCTGTGATTCTTCTGTCGATTCCAATGCCCGTTCAATAGAGTCTAACCTTTTTTTTGTTGGTCTCGTAATCTGCAGTGCAGTTGAAAATATAAGTCTAGCCTAACATTAGTTGTGATTGATTTGGCCATTGATTTGATGAAAATCAGTTCAAATACTTTGTTTGTAATGATTGTCTAATGTTAGACATCAATGATCTTAATGTTTGATTACATGTGTTGTAAACACAAACCAATGTCTGTTCAATAGTTTTGATGAACTGATTGTGAGTTTAATTAAATTTGAAAAATAAATATAATTTTATTCATTCAGTGTTGAGAAGACATTGGAAGACATTTGGTTCAAATCAAACAGTATTTCATTGGATATGTATTTAAATAATTTCTTCTTATGAATCAATTTTTATACTGAAAACGTCTGAAAAATTTCGTGCTTTGTATTAGAAAATGATTTTATTTACATATTTGAAGGAATAACTTAACAAACGATACAAACGATACAAATGTTGAGAACTAAACATACATTTCATACATATTATACACAGTATTAGAGAAATATTTGTATAAATATATTCCACTCGTAATACAAATGCAATACAAATGCAATACAAATGCATAATATTTTTGAGTAAAACTATTTTAAAACTCTTTATATTTGAACGAATCAATTGAATAAGATTTTTGTCGAAAGCAAAACATTAGTTATGTTTTTGTTGTGTTTGAAAAATATATGAAAATTTGTCGCCCGCTGTGTCTGTGTTGTGCTCTCTATGTCTCGGATAAGTTTTCTATCATTATTTGAACATCATTTCAAACATTTGGAAATGTATTCACAATTTTCCAACTGATCGGCAATACTTTGTTACCATTTTTAACACTGTTTTCATATAATATTCATCTTTTATTGTGATTTATCAAAATGAATGAACAGATCTTCACTTCAATGCCAGTATTGGTTGCAAATATTCACATTTATTGGCAGAGAGTGTGAGCTATAGTTATGGCAAAAATATTGTGTTAAAGGCATACACAAAGAGCCAGTGCTTTATGTGTGTTGAGTACACAGCACAGGCATACGGGAGACATATCATTCGTATTCGTAGGCAATATCTCGATATTCATTTGAGAAGTTGAGTATCAATGCTATCATATGAAGTGAAATATACCCGTTATTTCAGTTTATGCCCCGTTATGTCTATGAATGCCTGTGCCTGCCTTTGCCTCTGGTATTGATTTGGGAAGTCGTGCCTTTTGTGTTTCTTGCTCTGCACGGTATGCATATTAAAAAGTATTGATTTTTCCAGATATTAGTAATTTCACTGTATTTGAGAGCAGAGGAGAGCAGAGCATCGTATATATGAACAGAATATAAGTTAGTTTTGCCTTTGCTTTGCTTTTCGTATCCCCTTTTGCTCCCAAACATTAAATGAAAATTTTTCTCAATCCCTTTCCCCATACGGTTTCATAAGTTTGGGTCGTCTGCGCAATAGTCATAACCAGACATTTGGTTAAACTTTTCTTTACTCATAACTCTAACAACAAATCTAAACCGAAAATCTCTTTTTCTGTGTTAAATGTGCTGCAAATCTTCAGCCAATATGTGTGTGAAGTATATCTCAGATATATATTGTTATAATAATAAACATTTTTTTACTCATAATAACTATTCCAACGCAAGAATTCTTTACTCCCTTTCCTCTCATTTTTATATAATTTCAATTGAGTTTTCTCTTCAGCACTCCTTTTCTTCACAGTTTTCTTCAGTCTCTTAAAGACTATAACAAACTATAACTAAAACTTAGTTTTTATTATTTATTTATTTATTTTTATATTTTTCAATACAAATAATAAAATTCAATGAAAAGTAACAAAATTTCATATTTTTGTTGAATCTTTGATCTAATATTGCTTTACATAACACCAAAGAAATATAAGTTATGACACATCAGAAGAGTAACAAAGAAATAATGTTTGCATTAATAGTACTGAAAGTTATATACGAATAATTTGATAACAAAATAACATGATATACGGTATGGTAGGGAATGGTATGACTGTATATACTCTGTATAAAAGTAAAACATAACTGAATCGCAATATTTCTAATTAACTCGCAATACGTCCACAAAATGCGTGCAATAAATGCCTGACAAAAGTTACACAAAATATTTTGACTGACTAATGGATTTACACTACAATAGTGACTGCAATAGTGGTTAAAAGTTATTATGATTTTTGCAATAAACTTATAATTTGTGTAAAGATTTTATAAAACATTAATAGCTTTGAAATATTCAAATAGTTTTCTATTCAGTGCTCAAAATGTTTATATTTTGCATAAGTTGTGATATATTTTAATGTTTAAGAACTTCTTTAATGTTGAGAAAAGTTTTTGACCTTATATTTCATATTTTCCATAGTTTTATAATAAGAGTACAAATACTTTGTGCTTAGAGTCGACTTCAATCTTCATCAACACTATTGTAGATGTTTTTCAGTGAACTTATAGTTTATGTTTAGATATTTGAGGCCATAATGTATTCAAATGAATGAATGAATGAATTTTTCTTTATTGATCTGAATATTAAATTTGTTTGAGAATAATGTTTTAGTTATAGTGACGTACACTTGAAAACTGCATCCAATTGTAGAGATAGTGAACATCGCATCACATATCCTATCAATTCATTTGAGACTTCAATACAACACTTGTATTAATGCATATGAAGACTACTCAATGATTTTGCAATACAGACGAAGAATATTATAATTATTGTTATTATTGTTAACAAAACTTTGGATAAGAAATCAAAACAAAAATATATTTTTATGAAAATGTAAAAACATTTAATGAATTCATAGTTTGTTTACCAAAAAAACTAATTTAAATCAAATAATAAAGAGTAGACTTAGAGTAACGCCACTACTATTTCATACTATTGTGAGGAAAGGGAGCGAAAACAAAAAAAGTAAAATAAAAAAGTGGATGGAAATGGAAATGAAGTCCTTCTCTGCTATGTCTCGATCGTTGATGTCTTTGTTTGTGATCAGTCGATGCTTTTTCATAGCTCTTCCCATCAGTTCTTATGCTAATTAGTTGTACTGTTTTTTCTATTAGTTTTCAAACTAAGACTACGAGTAATAATAGGCAGCAATGCATACAAAGGCACCGTTAATAGCAATTCTCTGCCGGTGCTCTGCCTGTGCTCTACCAGAGCCTGAGTCGCAATATTGCCAGTAATTATATTTCGGTTCATTCATTCATTTTGATTGCAAACCATAATCTGGTGAACAATATATTAGTTTTTATATATAATATAAACTAATATTAATATTAAGAATATTTTGCAAACAAATGCAAATGATTTGCGATTCAAGACAAAAGAGATGCCAAACATATACACAAAGACTTAGTGTTGGAGTTATTTCTTAATAATATAACGAACGATAAGTCAGTATTCAGTGTTGAAAAAACTTAATGTGAAAAAAGTAGTAAATTATTGTTACTCTTGTAATATATATAATAAGTTTTTGCACTCATATGGAGAGACAGTGTGTATCACAGGGGAGAATAGTATAACTAAAGCCAAATATAATTAATATATTTTCTGTATATTTTTTCTCAACTCTTCTTTGAATTCAAATTTTTTTCCCATTTTCTTGTGTTTTCAAAACGAGTTAATTAGGAATATATACATCAAAAATACATCTCATCTCCAAATCACACACAACAACAATGTGGGTGTCATTATAGCAAACAAAATATATTATCTCAGATGTTATCCTATTTAGACTCTAGAGTTTAGAGCACAGGTACCTCTCAATGAAATTAGCTGAGATATATCTGGCGTAATGTAAAGTATCGGACTCTCAGGAGTGAGAATAGTATTAAATATAAAATCCATTTCAAGATATTATTTAAAATATTTTGTCATTTCTTGGGAATGTTTGGAAAATATTTCAAAATTGATATCAAAAATATTATGAAATAAAATCTAAGACTTTAAGACATTCTTAAAGGAAGTGCTTTATATTGACTCCAATCGATCAGGTGATCAGGTGCTGTAAAATGATCTCTCTCTCTCTCTCTCTCTCTCTCTCTCTCTCTCT
>JAQGAT010000352.1:0-36259 GCA_034687845.1 Pantelozetes paolii | reverse complement strand
TTTTAATTTTTATTCAATTATTTATAAAAAATTTGATGTAATTTTAATTTAATTTATTTAATAAAATATATTTTTAAAAACAATTGCTTTATTTATTTAAGAATTTAATGTAATTTTAATTTAATTTAATTTAATTTAATTTAATTTATTTATTTATTTAATTAAAAATATTTACAATATTAGCCCTAATTTCTTGTCCTCTTCTGTGGTGTTGGCCAACATCCGCAACATCAAGGACGGCCTCAACTTCCCCGGCGGCGGCAATCTGTTGGTCATCAAACCGTTCTCCATAAAAGTTGTGCTTGCGGGCGATATTATGGAGAACGAAGCATGCAATGATGACCCGACAGGCCCTTTTCGGGGCGAACATAAGTTTGCCGGCCGTCCAATCCAGACATCGAAACCGCATTTTAAGCACACCAAACGCACGTTCAACAACATTACGTGTTTTGGTGTGTGCGGTATTGTACCTCACCTGAGGTACATTCGATGTTGTGGTAAAGGGGGTCATCAGGTGGGGCTCAAGGGGGTATCCAGAATCCCCTAACAGCCATCCTATATTAGGATTGGCTTCGAGTCGTTCTTTGAGCCCACAGTGGGCCCAAATGAATGAATCGTGAGCCCTGCCGGGGTAGTTGGCCAACACGTTCGTGAACTCTAGCGAAGCGTTGGCCACTGCCTGTACGTTAATCGAATGAAATCCTTTTCGATTAACGTACGAGGGTTCGAATTGACCACTCGGGGCTATGATTGCTACGTGTGTGCAATCAATAGCTCCGATAACACTTGGGAAGTGTTTGAGGTCATAGAACCCTCTTTTTGTGGCCCGAATTTCTTCGTCGGTTTCCGGGAATTTTATAAAATCCCGGAAACGCTTCGCTAGGGAATCGGCCACATTATGGACGACTCGAGACATCGACGTCTTACTGATGCCGATTGTGTCTCCTGTCGCCCTAAAGAACGCCCCTTGGGCGAAGAACCGAAGTGCAGCGCAAACTTGCACTACGACGGGCAAGGATTGCGTTCTATATGTCGGCCTTTGAATATCTTCTTCAAGTAGTTGACATATAAACGCAATTCCTTGTCTGTCTAGTCGGAAGCGTTGCACACATTCTTGATCTGTTAGAGAGGTGAGAGGGTTTTGGCGGTCACGGAACACACGGGGGGGTTGGTGTTGTCGTTGGGTTTCGTCTTCGATGGCGTCCAACATTATTAGGGACATCATTTTGACCAATGCGTAAAGAGGATATGTTATGACGTCATAAACACATACAACCTGTGGGCAGGGGGTTAGTGGGCGTGGTCTACTGCTGAGGAGGAATACTTACGGCTTTAATTTATTTTAAGTGCAGTTATTACTGACTTAAATATTCACTCAAATAGTATTATTGCGAATAATAGTGAAACACTTTGAACGCAAAAACCTGTATACGTCAAAAATATTCACGTAAATATACTCGCAATCGCAAACTCATACCTTGTTTGCGATTGCTTGTAGATACACTTTATACGCAAAAACTTGACTTAAGTGTATATTTGCGATTCTAGGAACGCGCTCCAGACCCTCAGAGGAAACTTTGATAACACCTATGATTATAATAAAAGCTTAAAAATAAGTGAGTGCTCGACAATGCATTCATTTCTGTATACCTGCTGTGAATTTAAACATTTTTTTATT
Organism: Pantelozetes paolii; assembly: GCA_034687845.1. Classification (NCBI taxonomy): domain Eukaryota; kingdom Metazoa; phylum Arthropoda; class Arachnida; order Sarcoptiformes; family Oribellidae; genus Pantelozetes; species Pantelozetes paolii. The sequence continues at coordinate 34,581 of JAQGAT010000352.1, read as the reverse complement.
CTTTCAAATCCCCGCCCGTTTCGCACCTCACTCTCTGACCGACTCTACGCCTGACTTTCTGGGCGTACGGCTCAGACGAGCACAGGTATGAACTTCTAACCCATAATTACTGCTTTTGACTTGACTTCTACTCCAAACTATATTTCACTATATTTTATGTTTTATATTCTCTTCGGTTAAAGAAAAAAGAGGCAAACCTTTGAAGAGAGATCTGTCTACCTGTGCTGCAGCAGAGATCAGAGCGCAGAGAGAAGAGTCAGTGCAGGCTTAACAGTATTATTATGTGTTTCGCTTTTCTTGCTATAACACCTGAACTGGCAGTGAGATTGCAAATTACAGGATTGCCTGTAATTTAGTGTCGGTTCCACTTTGCCATTAACTAAGGCTTTATCTTCAAGTCTGGCCTCAGGGCTCAAAACAACGCAACCCAACAGACAGTGCTTCCAAAGCATTCACTCTTTTATAATAAGCTCTTCTCTTCTCATCTCAATTCAATTGAAATCATATTTTTCTATCATTTTCTACATTCAGTCAAATCTCAGTTCAATTGAATCGAAAAGAGAAACATATTTTGCATTCAAATCTCAGTTTTGTTTTGTTTTACTCAAAACCCGATTCAAAGAAAATCTTAGTTTTTTAGACACAGTTTGAGTGAAATATAAAAAACTTTTATTTCATTTCTTTCTTATCTTTATTTAAGTTATTATTAATTTTTATTGTTTATGACATCAAACAAGAGTTTTGTCGGACTTTATATAAGTTTTGTTATTATTATACTTAAAATGTTATCTCAAAAAGTGATTATAAGATGAGAGGGGGAAGACATACCGATACAAATTGAGTCGTGAACTCCAGAGCATTCCTCCAACATTACTGCAAACCAATAATAAATGAATTAATTAAAGCATTAAAAGTGAATATATTTTTTAAAATATTGAAAACTCAATGCAATTAACTATACCTTCATCTGAATTACATTGCGTGCATAGAATACAGCCTAAAGTACCGGTTTGTACGCCAGAGAAGGTGCCAGGTGGACACTTTCGGCACACTGTGTTCCGAGACCCCCTACAACTCCGCCAAATACCTGTGCGAACATTAATTAAAAGGAAACAACAAAATACATGAAATAAGGAGTTTATAAATGGATTTATGATTTAAATAAATGAAAACTTTTTTAACAGAAATGATTGCAAAGGATTACAAAGAGTTCCGACTTTTGAAATACAAAACCACTTTAAAAACACTTCAAGTTTTGCTCATATTTTTGATAAATAATTTTCATATCAACTGATTGTCGAGTTATTGCTATTGAAAATCAGTTTATTTACGAGTTTGACGACAATTCTTATGATTTTCTTTTACTTATCTTTTCATTTCTAAAAAAACTAATTTTTCATTTAATTAACAATTTATTAACAATTATATCGTTTTTTGTTTTGTATTCACTTAAAGCGAGACAATAGTATTGTTCTTCACATCGATTGGCAGTCATTGAGAGACAATAATAAAAGGATTTATTTATTGATTTAAACCATTGTTTGAATTATTTTGTTAACAAAATATTGACTAAAGTTTTATCAAAGTATTGATAATATATTAAATGCATTACTATTTGGTCGCGAAAAGCAATAAATTGTAATAAAATTAAATTTTTGACTAAAAGCAGGTGCTATTGAAGGGAATGGTATGTATGGCTAATATTCCTAATATAACTTGCGTTGCACTCAATCCGCCGATCGTGTGATAGAGAGTACCTCTAATTAAAGGCACCGCTCGAGTAGAGGACCGGTATATCGGATGTTCAGATGTGTTAAGTTTTATGAGATATTTTCAGTTTTATGACTGCATTCACACTAAACTCTTATTACTTGAACTGGAATTCCTTGAAAATCACAGACACTGAGGGCACCAGAAGTGGTCATTTGGACAGACAATTGTTGGACACTAATTCTCAATCAGTTTATTGGATACCAATTAAACGATTGCAGGTCTTTGTTATCAATTGATAAACATTTCGTTTCCGACAAATAAATCAATAAATATTGCAATAGTTTTCAGTGAAAACAGAAATCGGCGCCAAAACTCTCAAAACTAATCTTTAGTTTTGTTTTAAAACTACTGTTTATATCACTAAAAGATTTGTTTCAGTTTTGAACAAAATTATTATTCAATTACATAAAAAACAAAATCTTTTGATATAAACCGCAAAAAACGTCTAAAAATGTGAAATAAATTATAATTTTATCTTAATTTCAATGATTTTGAACTGAAATTGAATTTTCTTATCGTTTGAACTAAAGACTGCTTTTTATGAATCAATTACTGAATTAAAACTTTACTATAATTTTAAGACTTATTTAATATCAGAGCAAAAGTTAATGTCAATAAAAAGGTCATTCCTTACCATAACCTGATTCACATTGTGTGCAAGGTTTGCATGTATTATCGATGGCCATAAAGTATCCCTGATTACAAATACATTTGGTGTCATGTGTTCCGTTGCATCTCATCAGGACTTTTGAGTTATCCGGACAGTTGGCCAAACACTTTACACATTGTTTTTGATTCAAATCATAATAAGTTTCTTCAGAGACACACTGTTTGACTAAACTATCAAACGTTGAGTTCTTATCACTCGATGTTTGGCTAATATTTGAGACAATTATTTGCAACAAATTTCTAGTATTAATACATTTTATGTCATTTAAAGAACAATTAATTTTTGGTGAAATCATTTCAAAATTTGATTCATTTGTAATGTTTTGCTCACAAATCACTGATTGTGTCTAAAATACAAACAAATAATTAGTATTTTAGATAAAGTTTTTCATATAATAGTGAATACTTACCAAAAATATTGCAAAAGAAGACAAAATTAAGTTTAAATACATGTTTGAAATAAATGTCAAATTATTTAAACGTTAAAAACCTTTATATAATATGAAATGAAATTCAAGAATAGATTTGTTGTGAAAATAAATATTATATTCTTTAACAGAATTTCTTTCAAAAGTTTGTTGTTTTGTAAAAATCATTGATTTTTATCTCAAAGACGACCAAAAGTTTTCTGAACCGAAAGTTAAAACAGAGAACCGGTATATAAGCACTGATCAGTGATCAGACTCTACAGTATAGGTGCTTTGCTTACTGTTCCAGTGCCGAGACTATCATAAGTGAGACTAATGGGACTGGATTTTGCCCTGAGTCGGGCGGTTACCAACTCATGCAAGGAATGCCTACTTTTTACAACTTGTGCTTACTTTTGATGCACCGAAACAACAGAAAGTGAATCTCATTTCCATTGAAGAGAGAAAAGACTGCAATAATGGATAGATTTTAGAGTCGACAACAAAATATCAGAAAATATCACACTTTGTGTACAAAATATTTTATTGACTCAAAAATTTTAATCAAAAATATCTGATATTCAAACAAAACTAATCAGTGATACCCAGGGTTATGGTTATTACTTATAAGCAAAATACCCCTGAGATCAACAAATATAGAATCTGTATATCAATTGACAAATACATGAGAAGTTTGTTTTTCTTCAATAGTCTCTCAATTTTCCCCCTTTTCAATGAATACCCCTTATATTTGACCTTAAATTTGATGTTTTATTTGAATATTGCGATTCAATTACAAACACATTGTGAGCCGACTGTCTGTACGTGTGGTCTGAAGAACAAAAAGGGAATAAAGACTAATAAAACTGTCTGTCAGTACCACCGGTGCTATAATTCATATAATAGTCTGAAAGCAATTCGTTTCACAAAAGTTTTGAATAACAGATGAAAATTCTAAACAAATAATAAAAAGTTGAAAAAGTGTTCAATAAATATAAAATTTTATTGAATTTATTGTAAAAGTCTTTTATTTTCAGTGTTTATAACAATCAATGAATTTTCAGAAGTATTCAAATGTTTTTGAATATTCTTTCAAATAATTACTTCAATGAAAGTCAAATCAATTGTGTTTTTACTTAAACTTCAAAATAAAGAGGACTTTCATTGAAATACTTTATACAGACATCAAAGAAGGCATAAAATAATAGTAATTGAAGTTTTCATTCATTTCTGCTTTAGGTTTGAATCAAATTTCAATCCTCTGTTACCCTGGAGTTGAAGTGTTTATAGTATTGTCAAATAAATAGAATAATAAAACATCATCTTGGTCATTGTATTGGTCATTGTATTGGTCATTGTATTGGTCATTGTATTGGTCATTGTATGACAGTTTAAATGATTGCCATAAATGTTTGTAAATTCGATAACTAAATCATTCTTACTATAGGAACTGAACTTTAGATTTTTCACCCTGATCAACTTTAATTAAATTTTCATTTGAGCAGTGCTTTCATTTACGATTCAACCTCTGGTTGTTATTCAAACAAACGATAAGATAAAACGGAAAGATAAGGGAAAGTTAGTTTTTATGATACAACCCAGGGATCAGTTCCAACTCTATTAGTACTCAATAGTTGTGATAAACATTTTGAGAATTTCAGTTCAAAATCAGTTTTTCTTTTGTATTAGAAATATAACTGAAATTTAATTTTTAGTAAATTTTTAGCTTTCAGTGAATCCCCTCATAACCACTACCCCCTAATCACTACCCCCTGAAGCTATTCATGCCGTCTGTAGTGAATAATAAAAATTGATTATTAATAATAAAATAATTTCAAAATAATAGACTTATATCTAATCGGAAACAATTAAAGACATTGAAAAACACCTGAAATTAAGTTTTACATCACATCTGAAACCAATACTAAATATATTATATAATAAATGAAACAATAATTTGGTTTTCATTTCATAAGTTAAGAGATATTTAATCGTTTGTAAAATGACTTCACATTTAATCTCTAATTCTTTACTATTGTTTGCTTTGTATTGCTTTTGTGTAGACTCTGCAGACGTCTCCACAAAATCAATGGATTATACCATTAGTACTCTTTGGGACAACAGAACGGTTCCACTGAAAGACAGAATCCATATTGGATTGGAATATATTCCTAACCCCAAGTCAGGGAGGGATCTGTTAATCCAAGTGAAAGCACCTTTCTACAATGACCCCAAAATACCTAACAACACACCACCCGGGTCTATGGATAAGCTCTGGGAGTATGAAGTGGCAGAGGTTTTCCTACTGGGCTCTGATGACCACTATTTGGAGATAGAGTTGGGGCCCAAAGGACAGTACCTTTTGCTTCAACTCCACGGCTACCGAAATGTCACGAAATATCCGCTTTTTATAGACGACTATAAAACACAAATCAATGGCAATGAGTGGACGGGAAAGGCAGTCATTCCTTACACTTATTTACCGCCAGATATGTCTAAATTTAATGCCTATGCCATTCACGGGACTAACAGTTCGCGTCAGTATTTATCACTATTCCCAACCCCTACTGGCGAGTACACTGACCCTGATTTCCATCGTTTGAATTATTTTCAAAATTTTGATTTGAAATAAATATTTAATAAAAAAATGATTTGTTTTTAAAAAATACAAAAAATTTGTCAAAAATTAAATGAAATTTAAATTCAATTCAAAACTAAATAAATATTTTATAAACACTTTAATTGGTATTTGTTTTGAAGCACTTCGAGGGTTGGGTTGAGAGCACAACCGCTTCGTATGATTTTGAAACAACCCTTCACTGAAAGGTCGACAACAGTCGAGCCTAACCTTAAAGGGTCTGTCAGTCCAAGAGGTCCGCCATCGAAGACAGCCGACAGTTGAGGCCATAAGTGCTTGAATTCATCGACAGTCAGACAACTCGATTGAGAGCTAATGTTAGCACTCGTGAGACCCAACGGTCCACAAACTCTACACAACTCTCTGACAAACTTATGGTCAGGTATTCTAATGCCAACCAAATCATGGTTTGGATTGAGATTACGGTTAAGATTCGGAGATCTGTTGAATACAAGAGTGACAGCACCGGGAAGTAAATCGTTCAATACATCGGTGCTTACAGTCAATTGACACCATTTGCACAGTTGGTCCACATCTGAGACACAAATGGCTATGGGTTTAGAGCAATGTCTGGCCTTTAGTTCATATAACCGGTGAATGGCTTCATCACTGAGTGCCGAAACGGCCAAACCATAGACCGTATCCGTCGGTAAAGCAATGGTTTGGTCGGAAAGCAAACAGTTTTTCGCAAAAGTGATGTATTTTTCAGTACTTTTTGCGTTCAAAGCACTCAAACGATACAATTTAGACATCATTTCAATTGAGTTTACATTTAATTACATTCAAAACATAAACACATTTTGAATACCATTTCGTCACTCAATTGCAAACATTGAGAGCACAGGGAGTTCACTGCAGAGCCCTCTGTCGGACATAAACACAGATCATGAATAAGAGGCACAACTGTTGACCCCATTTCTTGTCTAATATTATCCCTTTTTAAGGGGAAAAATATAAACACAATTAATATTAAATGAAAAATGATGTTAACCTGAGCCAATGATAACCTAACCTAACCTTATCTATCCTAACCTAACCTACCCTAACCTTGGTCATTCCCATTCATACACTCTAATTGTGATTTAAAAGTAATATTCAGTAAAAACATTAAAAAAGTTGTAATTTATGTGAAAACGACTGAAAACTAGACTTTTATGACACAAAACACTGAATTCAAGAGTTTATCCAAATTTCAGCTGATTTTCAATACTTTCACTCAATTTTTGCCAAATATTTGTGTTTTGAAAATATTTTTATTAATTATTGATTAAATTAAATGCAATTAAAGTCAAACTAAAGACAAAATGTTTACATATTTTTATCACATTTACTGAAAATGATAACAAATTTGCGATAATTTTAGTGAAAATAAATATTTTTGAAAAAAAACGGCAAAAAAATCAATAAATTGTTAAAACATTTAATTTTTGTTTTGATTTTTATACCAATTATTGCCTAAAATTGTAATTAAATTAAAAGTAAATTAAAATTACATTAAATTATAATAAAAACCAATAAATGGGTTACGATTTGAGTCGCTTTGACGGAGAAGTGGACGAAGAGCTCATTTGTCCGATTTGTTCCGGTGTTCTCGAAGACCCCCTTCAGGTGTGTATTGTCTTCAATGGCTTTTCACTTAACATTATTATTTGTCCCTGAATTTAGGCCCCGATATGTGAACACGCCTTCTGTGGCACTTGTATTAAAGTAATTATCAATTGTTTGTTTGTTTTCAATCATTTGTTTATTAATTGATTGCAGGAATGGCTGTCCCGACAGATGACATGTCCGGTGGACAGACAGTCTGTGAGTTCACCTCAACTGAAGACTGCGCCGAGAATTTTGCGAAACCTATTGTCGAGACTTAACATAGAGTGCGATAACGCGTTGTTTGGTTGCAAAGCAATCGTAAAATTAGATTTACTTCAAAACCACTGCAATGAGTGTGACTTTAACCCCAAAAAACCCGTTCCCTGTGATTCTGGTTGTGGTCTTATTGTGCCGAAGGACGAGTTGAAGGTATAGTTGGTATGAATTTATATGGTTTGTGTTAACGACCCGTATTTGCATCGATAGGACCACAACTGTGTGCGAGACCTTCGGACGTATGTCCAGAAACAGACGGAACAGATATCTAAACTCCAACAGCAATACAATGAACTGAAACGAGAGGTAAATATGTTGAAGGACTGCGTTCGGGCCATAAGGGCTGCCAATCCTAATGGCATACCCGCTATAGTGGAGAGCTTTGAACACGACGAGGTCGAGCGATGGGCTAACACTCTTCAGAGGGCACGAGTCACACGTTGGGGTGGAATGATAAGCACTCCCGACGCTTCACTACAAGAGTCTGTTCGCAAAGCACTGTTAGATTCTTCAAGTCCTCCGCATATCATCAATGAGTTAATGGAGAACTCACATGAGCGCCGGTGGCCGCCCGGCCTCAGCACTCTTGAAATTAGGCAAATGAATCGAAGACTATATGATAACTATGTCTGTCGACGAATCCCTGGCCGACAGGCAGTGGTAGTGATGGCCTGCGATAACCCACACATGAGTGAAGATATGCTTCTCGATCCCGGTTTGGTCATGATTTTTGCGCACGGGATTGAGTGATGACATACCCGACCCACCACTCCATCATTTGTATGTGTTTTAGTGCATCAAATATAAACGAAAACAATTTAGAAATCCTTCAGAAGTTTGACCCAACCCTATGACCCAACCCTATGACCCAAACCTTATGACAAAATGTATTTTTATTTAATGTTTTTTTCATTTCTTCGAAACTTTGATTAAAATTTTGCATAAATTTGTTAAATATTTACAAAAAATGTTTTCATTTAATGATTTAATGATTTAATGATTGATCTCTTGATTTAGATTTTAATTGCATTTCAATTATATTTTATTTCATATTATTTGTAAACTATTTATGAAAATAAATAATATTTTTAAAATTACTTAATGTCTAATCCAAACACTGATCAAAATATATCCCAACCCTTGGAGTGACAATAGTTTTGTAAATGTATTGAAACTGATGTTTAAATACCAGTGCTTTCCGTCTATAGTGAACAGCAATCTGTAGTCCGTCACTTCCGGAATAGAGGCTTAGTATTGAAATTAGGGTGAGTTTACAAAAAAATATACATGTACATACAGTACTGTATACATATACAGCAATGTACAGTGCAGTACATTGTACCTTGTACATTTACATCTCAAATTTATAAATGAGTAAAATTATATCACTTTATTAAAGTTAAACAAAAAATCTAAACATCAAATAAGTCTTAATGTAAAGTAATTATTGGTTAAAAACACAAACCCCTGAAAAAGGGGTAAAATTTGTTTAATTAAAACTTCTATTTTTAGAAATTGATTGAAATGTCTGTCATTTTACTCAAAGTTTATCAAAAATTAATAATAAAATGTTTTATCAAATAAAAAGACATTGAATGAGTTGAGTGCTCAACAAAAAGCCAATCATTTAATCAATTATTTAACTGTTTTTTCAAATTAACCCAAAATTATATAATATTAACGAAAGAGTTGTTTGAAATTTGGGAACAGATTTAGAGATCAATAATTTGGATGTTTTTACTCCAACTATAGGTTCAATAAAAGCTTTGCTTTTGGTTTAGATTTTGTCTGATATTTACAAAAATGTTTGAATCTATTCATTCATCACTTATTTTACACAACTATTGGTCCGATCGATGAAACTCTTCAATCATTTTGTGTGAAATGAAACCAAAATTAAATTTAATTTTGTTTTCACTCAAAGGTTTGAAAATTTTTATAACAATTATCTCTAAAATTGTTTTTGAATTCAGTTTTTGAGAGCTTTTTGTGAATTAAAACAAAATTTTTATTAAATCTAAAAATCTTTTCGAAAATAATGTTATTTAGTCTAAAAATATTCTTCAACACAATATATACCAGTGCTCTCACAGTGCTGTATAATACCAGTGCTATATTCAGTATACCAGTGCACTGTTGAGCTGAGAGTGCTTTTGGTCCGGAATCGATCAATAATGAAAGCACTCAACAAATACTTCAAACCCACCCCAATATATGACATCATTTACGTACAACACTAGTAGTATAGGTCTCTTCCGCTTATTTTCTGTTCCCAACGCAAGGGATCGATAGAAAAGCGTATTTCAAAATTGGCCTCAATTTTGGCTTTCATTGCAAATCAATTGAAATGAATTCAAATTCAGACAAAAATGCTTTCATTGATTGAAAATATACTAAAAATATGAAATTGAATGCAAATTAGTCTCAAATCTAACACTAATTAACAAATTAATTGACTCTAAAATTAGGGGGACTTTAATGGCACTAAGAATGTGGACGTAGTTTATGAACGACCCATAAGTGAAGTGAAGTGGTGTTCAGTTTTGGCAGAAATCGTATTCAATATGTCCTCCGATTGTGTCTATCGTTAGCTCTGTTTATAAATAACACAAAACTGAGGAAACATTTGATTGTTTTGTTGATTCAATCAAATCATCATTAAATCAATTATTACTTTGTTTTCAGTCTTTAAATCAAATATTAATAACAAAAGTATAAAACAAAACAAAAAAAGTAAGAAATTATCACTTTTTGTCTCATTTCTCAAAATATAGGTTAAAATTGTTATTAATTTTAGTTTTAATTGTTTTTTAATTTAATATTAATTTTGATTTAATTTTTGTCTAAATTTTAATCAAATTTTAAATTATTTTTAAATATTTTTAACGTTTTTTACAATTAATTGACGAAAAAAACGTCAAATGTTTTGACTTTTAGTCACTTTTTGTTATTTTAAAACTAAATTAAAGTTAAAATAAGTTTTGAATTGATTTTTAGTTTAATTTTATTTTCAATTGATTTGAGTTTTTGTTAAAACTATTTATCAATCGGTTGTCTGACTGTTGTCTGACTGTCCTTCAGATGTCTAAACGAAAATGGGATCAAATGTATGAATCAAATGACAACTTGAGACCCGATTCCAGTAATACCGCAGACAATGAGACAATTGGTGACAACAATGAGTCAAATGATTCAAACTTTGATGAAAACGATGGCAACGATGCCATCAACTCAAGTGAAGGACCCGTCACTAAAATGGCGCGAACTCTGGCTTCAGACGAGTGCTCGCATTCAGACGACGTCTGCCATTCAGTCCAATCACAGTATGAAGAACTGAATACTACCGGTGCTATCGATTCTGGCTTTCAGTGCGATTCAGTCAACAGTGAGATCAGTAGTTCGGGAATCAGTAGTTCCGGTAATATTGAGGGCATTGCACCCAATGACCACTTGGACGACACCTGTTGTGAAGTAGTTGTCGCCACAACTATAGCCGATGTCTCGTCCGCCGCCGACGCAGAGCCCGAGTCCGCCAACAATTCAAATGATAGCGAAATCAATGACAACGCAGACAACAAAGTGAGTTGTAGTTCAGAAACCGTTGCCAATGGTCTGGCCTTTTGTGCGTTTGATAACGACATGAATAGGTGTGAAGTGGAAGTAGAAGTGCCTCTCATTGAGGACAACGAAGACTATGCGCCACAACAGTCACAACTCGTGGCCGAAGAGGTTGTTATAAGTAATAGTAATACTGACGACACGAATGAACTAAACAGTAGTGGGCTTTACGGCGACGAAAATGTCTGTCCTTCAGATGAAAGAGAAGCGGAAGAAGAGGCGGAACCATATATTAGTGATAATTCAATGCCTGAGACATACAATTATGAAGCCATAGCTCAAAGTGAAGAAGTAGTGACTCAGCCGTCAATTGATAGTCAGATTGAGATCGAGACCAATGAGTGCTCGAATGAGGTTTGTGTGAAAACGGCTCAAGAAGTAGAACCCATGAAAGCAACAGTTGAGTCAACTGATGACAACTCCAGTTCAAGTGTTGTCAGCAACGGTAGTGCCGACGCACCGACCACTTCGTCATCCATTGGCGGTAATTCTAGTATTGATTCTTCAGAATCGAGTGATTCTGTGTTCAAATCACTTCTGAAAACTCCGGGCAAATCATCGCACCGTAAAAAGTCTGTTGTCTTCGATGGCGTCACTGTTTACTACTTCCAGCGCTCGCAAGGCTTTACATGTGTCCCGAGTCAGGGCGGGTCTACTTTGGGAATGGATTCACAACACGTTAACAGCAAATACTTTTCAATGGAAGAGCACTCAGAGGAACGAAAACGAGTGCACAAAGAGATACTCCAAAGACAGAGACGGTTTGCCAAAATGCAAGTGCAGGACAGATATGTAAACCCGGCGTCCACTTCAGAGTCCGAAGAGGAATCGTATGATGAGATGAGTGATATTTCTGACTCAGAATTAGAGGCCGACAGCTGTTATTTCTTACAACCCGTTCCTATAAGACAGCGCAGAGCTCTTTTGAGAGCGTCGGGAGTCCGCAAAATAGAGACCAATGAGAAGGAAGAATGTCGTGACATAAGGGCGTCCCGAGAGTACTGTGGCTGTGAGTGCCGTATATATTGTGATCCCGAGACGTGTGCCTGCAGTTTGGCCGGCATTAAGTGTCAGGTGGACCGCATATCCTTCCCGTGCGGGTGCACTCGTGACGGCTGTGGGAATCTGAGCGGAAGAATAGAATTTAATCCATTGCGAGTGAAAACACATTTTATTCATACCATATGTCGACTGGAATTGGAGAAAAAGGTTTGCAATCGTTCCTACCTTTCCATTCATTCATACCTTTCCACTCATAAAGACTTTTATATAATTGTTTTGCTTTTAATTTATTTATTCATAAAATCCTTTAATTTTTAATTCATTTCTAACTTTTGGTCAAATTTTTTCAAAATTTTTATAAATTGTTAATAAAATTGAGTTTTATTTCATTCAATAATACCATACCTTCTAACCCATAGTCTTTGGATCGGGACATGACTGGCCATCATATGAACTCTTCTGACAACTACGTCAGTTCCAGCAGTTATTCAAATACCAATCAAATCCTAAATTCAATAAATTGTGTCAATTCTCAGACAAACTCTAGTTTTATGCCAACAATATCTCAATCAAATCACTCGACCCTTAGTATGGGTTCCGAACCCTCGACTAACTCTAACTCATTAGACATTTATAACACCTCTCCCTTCAGTCCCGACGACTCCTCGTATTCAGAGAACTCTGATTATACGAGCGATGAATACGATTCTGATTGCGTTAACAATGAAAACAATTACCACAAGTTTGTGGCACAAAGTCTCACACCTCTGGACCGACCGTCCTCTTCGACCGCCACTTCCAGTGCTATATCTTCTTCGACAACGTCTTCATTACCGCCTTTCCCAACAATAAGTGCGAACAATGGTGTGAATGCTGTCAACGGACATAACCACTCATTTCTGGCGTTTGCACAGAACGGACAGTTCGCTAATCAGTTGTCCGGACATTCAATAAATGCACAATCATTTCAACACCAGTATGTAATACATCCTCAGCTTTACAATTACTCAGAACTATATCAAAGACACTATTTATTAACAAATGTGAGCACATCTACCAGTGCTCAGACCTGTCCGCCAAACAGTAGTTCTAATACTTTGACCGCAAATAACAGTAATTCACAAATAAATAGCAATTGTTGTGAAGTTATTGCAGTGAATAACACCCCTAACGATGAGGTACACCAATACACAGACCTTAGTCTCTCAATCGCCTCGTCCTACGCGGCCGAGAGTTTGAACGGTCTGTTGTCGGCCGCCACTGCCAGTAGTTCTAAAGATAACAGATTAACTCCCGTTCCTCTCATTAATGGCGACTCTTTAAGGGATAGCCCGACAACTGATTTATTAGCCAAAGAAAGCGGTGAATCGTCTCAGGAGTCGTCGTTTATATCTTCGGACTGCTCTGAAGTGGACAACCATTTGGTGGACACAAATGACCACATCATGAAAGAAGAGGTCGTTTCAGACAATTGTGAAAATTTTGGTGAAATAATAAAGAAAACAATTGTAGAGACGGTCAGCGCTTGATATGAGTTCAGTGTTTAGACAGTAATTCACATCAAATTCATTTCACTTTCGATACAAAAACTCTTGAAAACTGTTCACTCGATTGTCTCCTCTTTTGAGACTTCATTTGATTGTGCGCTCACTTAAGGCCTAAAAATGCACACAACTATTGAATATTAGGACCGATTGCTACCAAAGAGCAGTCCTATTGTCATATATTTGTCTAAATTTTATAATAAGTAATGAATTATTAATTATTATTATTATAATCGCATTTCAAACCAATCTTTTTCATACAAACTCATCAAAACAGCTTTAATTAACTTATCCTATGATTAGGTGTCGGTTCCTTCAGTTCATCCCAACAGTCCTTTCCTTTAAATACATTTTTAGTAATTTTTTGTGAATTAATTGCATTTAAATGTGTTTTTTGTATAAAACATAATATCTTTATATTAAATACAATTTAAATCTCTTATAAATAACAAAACATTTTCAACAAATCAATACAAAATAACTCATCGATTAATACCCGGAATCGTTTTAGAGTTAACAACCATTTGATCGACAATGAAATCATTAAATAATTATAATTAAAGTATAAAAACCTATAAATAGACTAAAAATATATTCAATAATATATAGATTTGTATTTAATATTAATATGTATTTAATATTTAAGACTTTATTTCATAATATCTCATAAATTATTAATTATTATAACAATTAGTGACAAAAATGTTTCAATTTTTGCTTAATTTAGATCTAATTATACATTAATTAATGTTTTTATGTGTTTAACACTTGTTTTAATGTTTTAATGTAATAATTGTATTGACTTTTGATTTGATTTAATTTAAAACATAATATAATATTAATGAAACCATTATTTCATTCATTCATTCATTTGTATGATTTTAATCTCAATTTCAATATCCGTTCAAACATTTAATAAAAAGTGAAAAATATTTTCAATTTTAATGTTTTCAAAGATTTTAATGATTTGTTGAACAAATTGTTTGCTTCTATAGACTGAAGACAGGAATGACTTCACTCTTGAAACGACTATTTTTAGACAATCTTTCGATACGACTGTGTCTTCAATGGTATGAATGACTGGATGTCTGTAACTAACAATCGGTTTAACAGTTATTTGCTTTCATTGTCAACAAAAACATTAATTTATTTCTAGTATTGAAACTCAATGTTTAAAATCAATAAACTTTTATCCAAATTGAGAGACAATTGATTGAATGAAAGCTCAGTTTAATTTCAATTCATTTCTCAGTCTTTCAATAATTTTAGTCTCAAATTGAGATCAAAATCAGAAATGGATTTGAATTTTATTTTGCATTGAAATTAAAGTTAATATGAAATGTAGGCATAAAATGAGGATAAAATGATCATGGTTAATTATATAGCACAGTTGATCGGTTAGTGCTGTCAAGCAGTGTCTTATTGCCAGTGAAGGGAAAGGTTATCGGTTAGTCGTGTCGTGTAATTGATGGCTAAGTAACGCCATCTACGGTTGAGGTGAAGACACTCTTTGTCTTATTTACTGCTTCTATAGGTTTTGGGTTCCTTTAAAAGGATAAGTGCTTTGAAGTGCTGTTGAAAGCAAACCAATGGTAAAGCGATTGAAACCTAAACTCAATGTAAACTGAATTCACATTGAATTCATTGAAATCATTGAATAGTGTTGTGAATGAAAGCAATTACAACTCAATTACAACTCAATTACAACTCAATCACAACTCAATGTCCACTAAAATCAGTGAAACATTGATTTTGTTTATATATTATTCAATAATTATTTATTAAACCAAACATTCAATTGATTTGAGAGACGAAGACATGGATTACAAGTGACGGCCGAGGAATGGATCCCAAGAGTGACGAAGGAGTGGATGACTTCGGGTATAAACTAATTGAAAGATAATTTAATTTATTATTTATTTTTGTTTTAATTGATATCTGATTGAAGTGTAACTGAATTTAGTGCTAATCAGTAGACAATTGAGTGCAACGACAGCACAGGCAGAAAGAGTGAGTGCTTTCACCACTGATTAGAGCCAAACGACTGAATGCGACCACAAATATGGCGTTCAATACAATCCTTACGACAATTGCTGTTGTTTTCACTCAAAACTCAATTCAATCAAACATTTAGTCATTTATTTGATAACACTTTTGACTGACATTTGTTTTATGTCTTTATCTATCGATTTGTCGTTAGTTTTCAATCCATTTATAATTTTTTAGTAATTTTTAAAATATATTTTAATTTTTAATTATATTTTGATTTTAGTATCAAATGATTGAGTGATTGGGAAGTCGTTAACCAAATGCTAATTGAATTGAATTGAAGAGCACTTTATGTGTAATACTATTGAGATATAACAGCAAAACATAGACTTATTATTGATTTGAAAATTACATAAAAAAAAGCGTTTTTTCTGTTATTTTAGACAAAAATTAATTAATTTTTAATCGTTTTCTCTCTTTTGATAAAAATATTAATAATTTTAACGAAATATTAATTAAAATGCTTTAAAACGACAAACAATTGAATGCTTTTGTGTTTTATTGTCTTTAATGTTATGTCTATTCAATAGGAATGGCATCGAAAATATAGGACTCATTGACGACACCGTCTGTGCGTCTGTTAAGACCAAAACTATGACAAACAGAGCCGACAACACAACGCCTGACTCTATCCCTCTTCAAAATGGTGACCATTCCTTAGAAACTATTAAATTCAACAGCAATTCAAAGAACATTTCCAACGGATCTGTCTGTAAATGTGATGAAGAAGTGGTTAACCATTTCGACGATTCCTCCAAACATAGTGTTAATAATGATTTTAATGACTCCGAGGCAGTGGTAATGACCGAAGAAGTCGGTTCTATTGAAGTGATATCTGAAGAACAAGTGGTGGACGAGAACAGCACCGAAGGGTTGGAATCAACGAAACATAAAACTCATGGCAACAGTATTTGTGACGAAAATTTGTGTGATTTAGAGGTTTCCGAAACAATCAATAGTGAAAGTGTTGCCAACGTTTCGGTAAATCAATCGACGATTCCGTCCATTGATATCGACGGAGAGAACTCGAGTTTAAGTGAGAGCTCATCACAACTATCTCAGTCGAGTGCGACTCAGCCAACGCCTCTCAGTAATAGTGCGGCCGTAAGTGCTAACAGTGCTGCCAATGCTTTGCATACATTCACAGCCGCTACCAATGCCAGTGCTAACAACCCTAACCCTACATCTCATAACGAAAGTACAAATATTTCGTCGAATTCGGGACTCAATAAGAAAAAGTTTGGAAAATTCCGGATTTTAAACGACGAGAGTATGGGAACAGAAGATAATGGTTTCTGTGAACCGATTGGCCACCACTCGGACGACACGTGTTTAGACTCTAAGTTTGAGAAAATTGTTTTGATTGAAACAACGAGTACTCAAAGTGAGAGTAGTTTACATGAAAATAGCGAACACTCGTCGGCCGCCTCTCCCGTCGGTAACAGTACTTCAAACAAACAAACCAAACGCCGCGGACGACCCGCCGGTTCTACGAAGAAAGAAAGAAATTCAGTCCAAACTACAGCACAATTACTTTTAGATGAAGAAGATCTGAGTCGAAGAAGAAGTAGTCGCTTGAAGACATTGGAGGCCCGGAAGGAACAGGAAAAGGCTTTCTTCTCCAGACATAGAGATATTGACGAAACCAGCGGTGACTCAAGTCTTGTGAATAATAGTGACGCAAATGAATCACAGAATTCAATGAATGAGTCATTAATTCAAACAAAACAGAAGAAAAAGAAATCAAAAAAAGACAAAAACAAAGACAAAGAAAGTGAGTCTAAGAAAGGGAAGCGGAAGAAGAAGTTGTCGTCCAATAATGACAACTCATTTGACGATCAAAAATCTGAATCGAAGTTCAAACCAATAGATTACCACAAAAACCAATCAAACATTGAGTGCTTTACGCCTCCATTACCTCCGAGTTATTATATGAACATTAGATCAAATCCATTGACAACACCCACGAAGAGCACAATAGAAAACGACGAAAACTCACCCAAACCTGAAAAAGTGAAGTCTCGGTGGAGACGGAACAGTGAACTTGAGTCCGGACACGGGTTTAATCCAAACGCACAAATCGTTCCCATAGTTATACCCAAAGAGACTGAACCTCCGCCTCCTTTCGACGCCATCGATGACAACATCTATTTATTTGAAAGGTTTGGCATTTGTTTGAAGTTTTTATGAATTAATAATTGAATTAATATTTTAGGAGAAAATCCAAAACCAAGAAAGAGAGCCGAAGAATGGTCTGCGACTGTATTCTCACGAAGGAGGAGAGGGCCAGAGGTCTCATCGGGTGTGGAGACGATTGTCTCAATCGTATGCTTATGATTGAATGGTAAGACAACTAAAATATCTTGAATTGATATTCATGTCCTGTATTTTACATCAAATAGTGGTTCCCGTTGTGCACTCGGAGATCATTGCGCTAACAAGCGATTCCAAAAGGTATGACTCGTGTCATACAGTGTTGAGTTAATTATAGGCCTGTTTTTAACTATATTTTTCTTTTATAGAAACACTCGGCAAAAGTAGAGCCGTTCAGAACATCCAAAAAGGGTTGGGGTTTAAGGACTTTAGAGCCGTTGCCATCGTATGGACTCATAATTGGGTTTTAAATGAATTTTGTATTTATTTTTTGATTTCTTTATTCATTAGAAACACATTTATTATGGAATACATCGGAGAAGTGATCGATCCGTTGGACTTCCATAACAGGACTCAGCGGTACTCTAAGGAGAAGAGAGAACACCATTACTTTATGGCACTTAAATCGGATGAGATAATCGACGCAACCATTAAGGGAAACATAACTCGTTTTGTGAACCATAGCTGCGATCCCAACAGTGAAACACAAAAAGTTTGTTTAATTTGTATTTTGTTTTGTTTTCTAAACATTTGATGTCTTCAGTGGACAGTCAACGGCGACCTTAGGATAGGATTTTTTACTCAGCGGTTCGTTCAGGCGGGAGAAGAGATCACATTTGACTACCAGTTCCAGAGATATGGGTAATGGGATTGGCTTTCAATTAGTTTATAGTTTTTAATTGATTTTTATCCAAACCCTCAGAAAAGAGGCGCAAAAATGTTATTGCGATTCAATGAACTGTCGCGGATATATCGGTGCCGAAAGCGCCAGTATATTAACCGATGGCTCAAAGATTACCGAAACAAATAAACTGGAAATTGATGAGACGGCTGAAGACGAGGAGATACTGGAAGACCTGGCTGTAAGTGACTGTCCATTACTTGATTTATATATAATATGCAAACAAAAGCATTGAAAGCAGTCTTTGTCTGAAGTATTGAAATATATTCCTTAAAAATGAATAATTTTTTTCACAGTTTCCTCTCTTGTTATCAAAAAAACGATTTTTGGATTATATTTACACTTTTTGGCAATTATTCCGATATTCTTGAAGAATATTCTGTTGAGAACTGAATCGATAGTAAAATGCAATTAAAGGACAAAAAGACTTAAATTTTAAATATATTTTAATATTATTTTTGAGACAAAGAATGCTTTCAATGCGGTTTGCGATGCATATAAAGACCGACATTTATACCATTCCTTTGTCCGACAGCTCGAGGAAGAAATCGCTAAATTGGCTGAAAGTGGAGGACTTAGGAATCGACAGCAGGTGCTTATGTTGGCCCGACTTATGGTCAGGGCAGAGGATGTCGTCTCCAGAATGAAGTTAATCGATATAATTAAGGGAACGGTAGAAATCGCATACTTAAGACTACTTCTTGACTACCATGGGTTGCAATTGATCTGGAGTTGGATGGTTGAGGTCGAGGACAGTGACCTTAAAGCCGGCATTTTAGAGCTCTTGGAAATACTGCCCATTCCTAACAAAACTATGTTAACCGACAGCAAAGTCTATTCAGTTGTCGAGCGATGGTCTCAACAAATAGAAGAGGAAAGGGTTAAACCTACTGCTCTCCCCATAACATTGTCTTCAACTGAAAATAATCTCAATTCGGCTGACATTGTGGTCAAAGTTGAAGAAATACCAATCATTGAACAAACAGTTAAAGTCGAAGAATCGGTTAAACCCGAGAGCACTGTCTGTGATAGCAATCAACCAATGGATGCCATCCCTCTTGAAACCCAACCATCAGATGCTATCCCTCTTGAAGCGCAAGCATCAGATGTTATCCCTCTTGAAACCCAACCATTAGATTCCATTCCTCTTGAAACGGAACCATCGGATGCCATACCACTGGAAACGGAACCATCGGATGCCATACCACTGGAAACGCAACCATCAGATGCCATACCACTGGAAACGCAACCATCGGATGCCATACCACTGGAAACGCAACCATCGGATGCCATACCACTGGAAACGAAACCAATTGATGAACAACCGACTGAAGAGAAGACCGAATCTTTGGATGAAATTTGTTCGTCGACTCAAACGGAAGAAACAAATGAAGCAAAAGATATCTCAAAGACTGAAAACGAATCACAAGTTCGCGACGAAAGTAAAGAAGTCGTCGACAACTCTTCCAATAAGTCTAGTCCTCGAATAGAACTCAAGAGTTCTTTGCTTTCATTAGTGATTAAATCTCGTTCTCTGTCCACCGCATCAAAAACAGAAACACTGCAAACACCGACCCCTCCTGTGGTGAAGTCTAAGCCAAGTATTGCATCGTTGGCTCAAAAACTGTTAATAAATTGGAAGGAATTGAAAGAAGTTTTTCGAATTCCAAGACTCGAACGACAGAAACGACATGAAGACGAGAAAGAGGCGGACAGACGGACCAAAGAAGTGGAGGAAAGGCGCGCCAGAGGTTTACCCGTCTCTTATGATAAGAGAGGTATTGATGACAGGGATTACACAATCGCTGGTATTCTTGGTATTAAAAAGAAAGGTATTAAAAGACAGAATGACTCAAAAGATATGTCAAATAAGAAGAGTTCAAACCCTTTGACACAAATTCCTGCATCGAATTGGAAAGTGAGTAAAGAAGAGCACCGGAAGATGTTTGAGAGGGAAGTCCAACAGAAGGACTATATGGAAGCACTGAAGAGATATCACCAACAGTTGGCTTATTATAACGCCGTTTATGGCCAGCAATACCAACAACAACAACAACTCTATTCCCAGGACTCGACACTTCCGCAGCAATACTCCAATTCCTACACCACTTATGAACAGTACTATCAAAACGATGGGAACTATTATCAGACATCAAATGGTTATTCAATGACAACTGAGAGTACAAGTGATGAGTATATGAGCGCTGGTATACAGGAATCGGTTGAATATATAGACGACGGAATGGTTGACGAAAGCGTTATATTCTGTGCTGAAACCACTCCACCGTTGATACCATTGGCTAACTTTGATTGTCAAACAATACCTGAATCCGAGTCCACTCTCCTTATAGATAACGTTCCGCACGATTGTGTCGTTTATAGCGATTGTTTGGACTCTAAGACCGACAAAGAAGAGCACAAATCCTTATTCGACTCCACATATCCACCTCCGGGTGTCTTCTATCTCACACCAGACGGCAAATCATATTTCACTCCATTGCCAGTCGACGGCAAAGGAAAGGCCGTTAATATAGTCATTGAGAATGACATAACTGTTCCGTTAGAGTCAAACTTCACTAAATCCATGACCACATCTAAACTACCGCACAATTGGAGACACGGTTTCGATAAAAACGGAAACATTTATTATTACCACAAAACCAAACGCAGGACTCAATGGTTTCCACCCGAAGAAGAGATTGTTGTTTCGCCTGTCATTGAAACGCCGGTAGAAGTGGTCAGTAATGATCACATTATGATTGAAGACGAAGACTCGACTTCAATGGCAGAGATATTATCACAACATTCACCTAAAGCTGATGATAATGACGACCAAATTGAGTCCACAGCACCGGACAGTCTATCCCTTACTGGAGATGTGGATATTGTTATCAATTCAACCGAAAGTCCACAGAATTTACTTAAATCTATACTTGCATTGGAAGCCGATCCTCGAAAGAGACGGCATTTGCTTAACTCAGTGATGCCATCGACCACTACGGCTGCGGCGGACACCTCGTCCTCATCTCATCGGAAGAAATCCATTTCATCGACGCGTAAAATACAGGAGTCTTTCAGAAACAAAATGTCTGAATATGTGGTCCATTGTCTCAACCCTTACCGAAGACCTGATTGTAAAAAAGGAAGAATTGCTAATAACTCGGACTTTAAATACTTGGCCCGAAAGGTATGGTATTATTGATAATAAAGTATAACATTTCCTAACAATTGAATACCTCTTCAGTTGACGCACACTATAATGGAAAAGGAGATCAAGCAATGCAAGTCATTGGAGCACTTGTCCTGTAATGACGCCGTCAAACACAAGACCAAGGATTATGTGAAGAAATATATGGCGCGATTTGGCACCTCTTATAAGACGGACAATAACGCCGACAAAGATATTGCGGCCAATGATTCAAACGATTGAATGAAAACTAATTGTAAATAAAATGAATAATATTTTGGAAATATTTTGTAAATAAC
The DNA here is from genome assembly GCA_034687845.1 of Pantelozetes paolii. Taxonomy (NCBI): domain Eukaryota; kingdom Metazoa; phylum Arthropoda; class Arachnida; order Sarcoptiformes; family Oribellidae; genus Pantelozetes; species Pantelozetes paolii. The sequence continues at coordinate 12,474 of JAQGAT010000352.1, read as the reverse complement.
ATAAAATCCATTGAATTTTGATATAAATTATTAATTATTAATGAAATCACAAATACATTGCAGAAAAACATCAAACGTTTCATTCATTTCATTAAATGTTGTCTTAATTATGAGATATTTTGCCCAAAGTTTAGATCAAATTAATTATAATTTGGTTTAAATTGAAAATAGTTTTAAAATTTTTGTAATAAAAAAGTGTTTAAAAACTTTTCGTTAATTTTTTGTATCAATTATTTTTGGCTTTAATTTCTCATCCAATTGTCAGTTAAGTGTTGTCAAGGGTTTACCGATTTCTGGCCAGAAGTTGACTTCAAAGTTGGCGCCGATAGAGGTATTGGACGGTTCGGTAAAACACGTGAATAAAAGTGTTATTATATTTACAATGCATTGAATTCACAGCTATTTTGAGGGCGTTTTGCAGTCAAACAGTGATTCAATACTTTCAGTCATTCATTGAGTCTTTTGATGTCATCAGTGATAATGACTTCTTCAGACAATAAGATGACACTAAAGGACAACAAAGAGATCGCGAGTTTCTTTGTGACCAAACACTCGTGGAAAGGAAAGTACGGATCAATTGAGTGATTGTTTTGACAGACATTTCATTTAATGTTTATTTTGTTTACGTTTAAGATATAAACGGATTTTGACGGTCGGGTCGTCGGGTATATCAACGCACAACCTGTCGTCCATGGAGTGCACCAATTCGTGGCCATATTCTGAAGTGATTAATATCTGTCCAATCATTCCGAGGAATCAGATATCGCCGTCAGGTGTCGGCCCGACTCTGACCACTGGTGGCAACGAATTGTTTCAATTGAGTTTCAAAAGGGGCCGAAAATCTGATTCAATGAAGTTCTCGTCCGAATACAGGTGTGATATCATTACAACTGCTCTTCAGTTTCGCCACAAATTTGTTGATCCAAACTATCCGACGACTAATACGTCCAATGATTTGACAAAATATAACTGTTTTAAACACCACTGGTCTCAGAAACAAATAGCCATCACTATGGAGGTCGGCGTCAGTGGTGTCCAACAAATAGATCCAATAAAACAAACAGTAATAACGAGTTATCTCTACAAAGATATCGATAATTTGATCGCAATGTCCGACTCTTCGGGAGGTTTTGTCATATCTTACGGCGGTTTCAATAGATTTCATTTGTTTAGTTGCGATCAAAGGGAAGAACTATTCCGAAGGATAGCCGACAGCGCCTGGAATAGTGTCGGAGTTGTCATTCGGGTAAAGAAAGAACAAATAACTTTTGACCACTTTATGACTCAACGGTTCGGCCGATACTCTAATGACGATGCAGTGACCTCTCTGTTTGAGTTTACGGTTCATAAGATTAGTTCCCGACATAATTCAGAACCGATTAAAAGGAACCTATGTTTGACTGATTCGTGTTTAGTGGAAAGGGATCCCAATTCCTATTTAATCGTCACTTTGAGACCACTCAGTGATGTTTTTGCACTAATAAGACATTCAACTGATCCGCAGTTGTTCTCAATTGAGTACATTAAGGGTCAGATCCGGTCCTATATTTCCACCGATAGAGACGCTCTGTTGGCCTCAATTCTTGACGGCGTGAGATCGTCGGGCAATATTGACGTTCACGTGAAGATGAGTCCGAGTCAAAGGGCTCATCGGTTTGCGCCTTATTATGTGTTTGTTGATGAAGAGGTCGAGAGTCAACACTTAAAGTTCATACAAACTCTTCCAAACAATTGGTCTTTCAATGAGGCTATCCTTAGGTTTAATGCTAACTGTGCTTATAGTGGACTCACTCATAGTGTGACACAGGACGGACTGTTTGCCGAAAATAAAGAGAAAATGATTTTTAACGCTTTGGCGTCGTTTGCAGAAAGAGATGGCGAAAAGATTGAGACATCAGATGAACATTTGGAACAACACTTTCAAGCGCTCAGACGTCTCGTGGCCTCAAAGGCCGGCTTCTCGTCGTTCACCGCGAATCCGAAATTTCGTGAGTTTTTGGGCCTAAAAGTTGTCCGAAGTCTTAAGAGAAACAGCGATAATGTGACCCATTCTGCCATTGATATGCTCTGCGCTCTAATGCAGGTTTGGATTCATTAGTCTTTCAGTCATTTCTTTGTTTTGTTTTTAATTATAATTATCTGAATATAAGTTAAGAATTAATAGGAAATGAAAACTTGATTTTGTTTTTCTGTAAAACTAATCAATCATTTCATTCAATAATGAATTTATAATGAAATGAAATGTTTGTGCGTTTTGTTTGCATTTCCAGACCTAAGCTTAGATTCATTTCCAGACCTAAGCTTAGATTCACTTTTGGTTTTATTCTGTCTTTCATTTGAGATAATTATGACTCAAATAACAATTGATTTCATAACTCATTGATTGAAAAACATTTTCTTATAATTGAAAACTCATTGAAAACCAAAACCAATGAATAATTGCTTGAAATGAGAGAAACATTGAATTATTTTAACACAAAATTAGTTTATATTTAAAAATGAAAACAAAATTTAATGAAAGTGTGAATCAATTGACAGCCAATGCATGACGACTACGACTTACGTCAGGAACAGCTCAACAAAAACTCATTGCTTTCTTCAAAATCATTTTTGGAGAGTCTTCTCGATGTCCTAAAACTGCACATCGATAGGGGAACGGGTGCTCTCGTCGTCTCATCAATGCTAGACTTCTTGACATTCGCATTGTGTGCACCTTATAGTGAGACCACAGACGGCGGACACTTTGACACCCTTTTAGAAATGGTTGCGGCCTATGGGCGCCCGATCTTTAGACTCTTCCAACACCCGTCCCTCGCTATAGTGAAAGGCGCAGGTCTTGTGATGAAAGCAATCATAGAAGAGGGAACGGCAGAGGTGTCGGCTAAGATGCAAGAGCTGGCACTGGCCGAGGGGGCACTACTCAGGCACTTACACATAGCAATATATTCTCTCTCAAATGACGGCAGGTTTTTGCCGGTCCAACACCTTTCCCGACAGTTAGTGAGTCTGTGGACAACCGATAACGACATAGCAATGGCTTTATTGAAAAGAGTCATACCTTTAGGGCTTTTGAATTATTTAGAGTCCGGAGAGAAGCCGCCGAAAGAGCCGATCAATAGTCTGTTGGTTAGGGATAACCTAAAGTTAGCGCAAAACCATTCAAACAAAAACACGAGTCGTTTGGACGCCATTCGAGACATTCATTCCTCGGTTAGAGTTATTGAACGACATTTGGAAACTGTTTTCCAGCACTGGAGGCAAAGGATAGGCATTCATAAGAAGGATGAAAACAAAGCTCTGCAAAGACCGGTGACTCTTAGACGCAGACGGGAACGGGTGAAGTCAACGTCCAATTGGGATATGTTATACTACCAGTTCTCTAAAGATCACTCAAAGCCGGATTTGATCTGGAATTTCAAGACGAGAGAGGAATTGAGGAATTGTTTGGTCAATGAAATGCGAATCTTTATGTCCGACAAAGACCTGTGCGGTAATCAATCCATATCTTGGAATCACAACGAGTTTGAAGTCCAATACCATTCCCTCAACGATGAGATCAAAATTGGTTTTTATTATTTAAGTCTTCTCTTACAAGAAGACAATGCGAGCGGAGAATCAAATCTGACGGACAGGTTGTTCATCAAAAACCCAAACGAGTTCTTCAATGATCTCTACCACCGGTTTCTATTGCCCACAAAGTCCTCAATGAAGGCCAGTTGTCTTCAGGCGATGTCCATTGTCTACAGTGCTTACAGTGAAGATATCGGTGCCTTCAATGACACAAAATTCATTGTTTCGATGTTAGAGAGGACTTCGGATAAGTCGGAAAGGGATCGACTCATGATCTTCATATCCAAACTCATTGTCAACAAACAAAATGCCAAAGAATTGATAGACTCGGGAGGGGTTAGGGTTTTGATTGATTTGCTTACATTAGCACATCTTCATGTCAGTAGAGCTACCGTTCCCACACAAACCAATGTTATCGAAGCCTCGCCTGAGATCATGGCTATGGGCTCCTCGGAAAAGGAATGGTATATCGGAGACGCAGAAAAGGAACGGAAAGGTCCGCTAAGTTTCGCTGATTTGAAAGAGCTTTGGTCTAAGAATACATTGAGTCCGAAGACCAAGTGTTGGGCGCAGGGGTTGGACGGTTGGAAACCCTTAATACATGTGCCGCAACTGAAGTGGACTTTCATTGCAAACAATAATCCAATTCTGAATGAAAGCGAACTCTCAGTCCTTATACTCAATATAATGATCCAAATCTGTGAGTGCTATCCGAGCCGTGACGTCGACAACGCTATTGTTAGACCTCTGCCCAAAATCAAGCGAATACTGTCGGAACCCACTGTCCTCCCACACATCGTACAGTTGCTGCTCACCTTTGACCCCACAATTGTAGAGAAAGTGGCAACACTTCTGGCACTCGTAATGCAAGACAACCCATCCCTTCCCCGTCTCTATCAGTCGGGACTGTTTTACTTCATTTTGATGTACACGGGATCTAATCTGTTGCCAATCGGACGACTCCTTCATATCAGTCATGGGATCCAAGCGTTCAAAGCAGATGACAATCCAAACGCATCTATACTTCAGAAGAGTGTTTTGGGACAGCTATTGCCGGAAGCGATGATCTGTTACCTCGAGAACTACGGACCCGAAAAGTTCGCTCAAATATTTTTGGGTGAATTCGATACTCCCGAAGCCATTTGGAAGACAGAGATGAGACGTCTTATGATTGAGAAGATTGCGTCACATATTGCGGACTTCAGTCCACGGCTCAGGTCTAATACCAGAGCTCTCTACCAGTACTGTCCAATACCTCCCATACAGTTCCCGCAGTTGGAGAGCGAACTGTTTTGTCATATTTATTATCTGAAGAACTTGTGTGATGTCAACCGATTCCCCGATTGGCCGATCAAAGACGCGGTTCAGCTCTTAAGGGAAATCCTTGAGCTCTGGAAAGTAGAGATCGAAAAGAAACCGAATTCGATGTCCATTGAAGACGCGTTCGAAGTCTTGGGTTTAGACCGCAAGTACAACAACGGACAGTTAGGCGGACAGGAGTTCGACGAGAATATGATCCGAAAGGCATACTTCAAAAGAGCCCAACAGTTCCATCCCGACAAGAATCCCGAGGGAAGGGATAAGTTTGAAGAAGTGAACAAAGCGTATGAATTCCTGTGCTCTCGAAATGCCAGGAATAAGAGCAATGGACCCGATCCTCAAAATATCAGTCTTATATTGAAATCCCAGTCCATTCTGTTTGACAGATATGCAGAGGACTTACATCCATACAAATACTCCGGTTATCCGATGCTCATCAAGACATTGAAATTAGAGACATATGATGACCACCTGTTCTCAAAACAATACCCATTACTTCCCTTCGCCTGTGAGACAGCCTACCAAACCGTCAAGTGCTCGGCACTCAACGCCGAAGAACTACGCCGTGAGGGAGGGCTCGAGATATTACGCGACGCTTTCACTCGATGTGTATCTGTTTTGTCCGCGTCTTCAAAGTTAACCGAAGTTTCTGTGGAAGTGTGCACTCATATCGTCCGTTGCTTTACAGTCAGTGCTTCCTTCATAGCCTGTCGTCAAAGACTGTCGGAAATGCCGTCCATTTCTCGAGACATCTCTCGAATCCTTTATTTCAAGAATTTGCCGAAACTTTGTTTAGTGGCCGTCGAATGTGTGGCCGCTTTCGCCGCCGATCCCAACCTTCAGCTCCAACTCTTCAAATCCGGTGCTCTTTTTAGTCTTCTTTTATTTCTATTCAAATATGACTACACTCTCGAAGAAGGAGGGGTTGAGTCCAACGAAGAGTCTAATCAACAGGAAGTGGCGAACCAATTGTCCAAAACAGCACTACTGGCCTGCGCTCGGCTCTCGGAGAACATTGCGTCCAAAGACGAAAACTTTGATTCACAGACATATCCACTGATCCGTCAGTCAGTGCTCTCACTTCTGACCCCATATTTAGCCAAACAGTTGGGGAGCGGAAGCACTGCAGACATATTGAAGACATTGAACAGCAATATAGAGAACCCGTACCTCATTTGGGACAACTCTACCAGAGCTGAACTCACAGACTATTTAGAGACTCAACAGAGAGAGAACATACGAAGCGGTGAGTGTCCGGACCCGACCTACGGCTCGACGTTTGAGTTTTCCAGTCATAAGGAAGAGCTAATCGTTGGCGAGATATTTGTCCGCATTTATAACGAACAGCCGATGTTTCCGCTCGAAAACCCAAAGGAGTTTACCATTGATTTGCTCGACTACTTGGGCTCTCAGGCACAGTATCTTCACTCAGCCCTCAATCTGGTCTCGACCTCTACGGGCAATGTCAACACCGATCGACTAAATAATATCAAAATGTGTTTATTAGCTCTCAATCACGTGATTAAACACAACTCCGGGGTTGAGATGCAATGCATCGGACATTTCAAACTGCTCTTCAGTTTATTACGTTTGGATCAGATGTCAGACTTGCAGACACTGGCAGTCAATGTGATCGCAAGTGTTTCCGGTAATCAGGAGTGCGTTCAAGACATCGCTTCCTCTGAAGTGTTGGTCTATTTGTTAATGGTTTTACGTCCGACACAAGAGGCCAATGAAAGCGCCAAACAATTGGCAGTCCTTACGGCTCTGACACCACTTATGTTCAACAGTAAGCTAATAAAGGAGGCCTTAAGTAAGGGTGCGATTCTCTATTTGCTCACTTTGTTTGCCAACTCATCCGATATGGAGGTCAGGGAGATGTCTGCGGAACTGCTGTCCCAAATGACTACCGATAAGCTGAATGGTCCGCGAATTCGGTTGGTTTTGTGTAAATTTATTCCAAATCTATTCATCGATGCAATGAAAGACTCGCCCAAAACATCTGTCCACTTGTTTGATGGCACTCAGGAGAACCCGGAGCTTATATGGAATGATTCCGCGAGAGTTTGTGTTTGCAATACTTTGACCAAAATGTCTGAACAGATATATTCACAACAAATCACAAACCCGTCCTCTCTTTGGGTCCTTCCGAGCGATTTTGAAGTGAAACTGCCCGTCGGTTTCGGCGAGTTTGTCATCGCAGGGGTATATCTGCGCCTATATGTCCTGAACCCGAGTTGGGTTGTCCGCAAACCCAAAGAATTTTTAACAGAACTTATGGATTCGGCGAAGCTTTTGATGGAAAAGGAACAGACAGTTGAGGTATGGGTGGACTGAAAGTGTGTTTCACTAATTATTACATTATTTTGATTAATAGGTCAATCACTTAGAGCTGGTGACCAACGCCCTGACCTGTCTATTGCAGGCACAGCCGGCACTTCTAGACTCCGTGCCAGCCATGGGTCACATCCAGTCGTTTGTCAACAATATGTCGAATCGAAGACACGAAGCGATTCCCAAGAGTTGTCTTCAGATATTGAGGCAAATGAGTGACAACCGGTCGTGCATTGAGTCCATGATTTCCACTAAATATCTTTTGAGTCAAATATTTTTTGTGATCAAAACCTACCAAACCTTAACAGACATTGCGTGCGAAACGTTGAGTAAAGTGTTTGAAATTGATTTAATCGATGATTTGGTGAATCAGTCGATGAAAACACAATTAACTCATTATTTACTCAATCTTTTGGATACAAAACAATCGCAACAAAACAGTTCAACGAAAGCACTGATCGTTCAGATCCTCAAACATATGATTAAAAGCAGTCTTTATGGACAACAAGTCACCGAACTTTTGGACAAATCTGACGTTTGGTCCGAATATAGGGACCAAAGACACGACTTATTCATTACTAACTCTCAAACTTCGGGATATTTGACGGGTTAGACACTCATCACTTGACATATCTGTGCTATTATTCATTTAATTAACACTTAACCATCATTTATAGGTCCAACAGTACAGACGGCCGGATACCTAACTCAGGGCACTTCAATCAATTCAATGCCTTCGTCTCCGCCACCCCTTTGAACCGATTTAAGGGAAAAATAATTGAATTTTTAATAATTTTAAACAATTTTTTCTAATTTAAACAAAAATTTCTATTTTATTCACAAATTGTATGAAAAATGTTATAATCTTTTCAATAATTATTAATATATTTATATTTAAAGTGTTTGCAAATTATTTCAATCATTATTCACAACAAATCCTTTCCTTTCGGTCAATAGATAAGCATTTTTATCATTTGAGGCCTTTATTAGTGTTTTTATGTAATAAATGATAACAAAAATGTGATTTAATGTCAAACACTATAACAAACAAAATAATGGTTTTGTTTGCGAAACACGAAATCGATTGAAGTAGTCATTCCTCAGGAACGACAGGAACCGCACAATTATTTTGTCTCAATTGCATCACATTTATAACAAAAGTTAGTTTTTATACCCAAAGTCCTGAACACAAGTCATGCGTAAATGAATTGCAATTTGTTTTATAAATGAATTGCTTTTCAACTAATGTTTAATTGAATTCATAAAAGAAAAGGAAATTCTTTTGCCATTAAATTGTTGTCAACTTATTATCCATTGCTTTAATGAACAGAAGATAACCTCCGGATCTGATGACTCAATATTTCCGTTGTCCACAAGAATCAGATCTTTATTGAAAGCAGTGAAACAGTAGTCAAACGGAGAGCGCATACCATTAAGCAGACTCTGTGTTAGCCAACTGTGCTTTCGTTCACTTTTTAACTCAACTCTACGTTCACTCAAATAATGTTTTCTTGGATTCAGTTATCGTTTAAACAATTCGTTCATAAATTGAAAAAGTTTTTGATTTAAATCTTTTCTCATGAATTACAGCGGAACCACATCTTCTGCACCGTCAGCGCCGTCAAGACTCAAGAAGAAAGACCTGCAAACCCTCGGCGACGATGTCTTTATGGTATGTCTTCTTAATGTTATCTTTTTATTAATATTTGTTCAAAACTTATGACAAATTTTCAAATATTTTAATTAAAGTTCAATAAAATTGATGTAATTATTGAGTAAATTGTTTGTAGAACTGACTGCTAAGCACAGACCCTGTGCCACATACCCTGTGCCACAGGGAGTAAATTAGATTTGCCTGACATTTAATTTTAATCTTATAGTGAGTAAAGGTTTTCACAAATTTTGAAACTCAGATAAAAAACTAATTTTAAAAATGTTATGAAAACTAAAGAATTTTTTATAAAAAATATTCAGTTTTAATCCAAAAGTGACTTAAATTTAAACCAAAGATGTGTTGAAAATTGTGAAATCATTAAACAGTTATATAATTATTATAAAATGATATTTATTTTCAATTTGATGACACTTTTACTCAATATTGGTCTCAATTTTAATCTTTTTCAAAAATATTTAACAATACTTTCAATAGTTTTGAAATAAAAACTATATATTTGATATGAAAAACAATTTAATGTAAAATATATATAAATAATATCAAAAATTTCAATAATTTTCACTTATATTAGTGAAAAAACAATAAAAATTTTATTTCTTACTATTTATTACAAAGAAATGTATTATTTGTTTAGTTTTGCTTTAAATCCACTCAAAATTGAAGCGAAATTGAACGCAAGCACAACTCATATCTGAAACACAGTTGAGATTTTTTATTATAATTAAAGGTTTTCTCAAAACAATAAAAATAGTTTGAAATCAAATATTTTTTGATTGCATTTGATTTGATTGAATGAATGCTTTAAATATGAAATGTCATTCATTTCAATAATATTTTATAGTTTTGTCGAGTTTTCAAACAATGTTTCATATTTTCATCAAAAATATATTCAATTTTTTAAATTTTTGTGAATATGTTATACACTTTTAGTAAAGAAAGTGATCATAAAATCAGTAATATATCATTGAATTGAAAAAACAATTCAAAAGTGATATCTAAATAATTTGTTGTCTATTGTATTGTAATAAATATTTAATATCTGAAAAGTTATCAAATAATCAAAACATTCAATGGTTTGAAATTGTATTGATAATTATAACCCTTTTCCTATAACTTTAAATTTTAACCCCAAACTCTGTGTCTTTGCAAAATGCTTCAAATAATTTTGATTATATGCTTCAGGGGCTGAGGGGTTGAGCAGTGTTTAGAAAATTGTATGCATTTTATGGTCTAAAAAATGAAATTTAATGTAAAAACTATTTCCGAAATTATTTTAAGATATTTTTAACTTAAACATTGAATTCATATAAAAACCACTGATATTTGAGTTGAAATATAATGTTTTGAATGAAAATCAATTGCTTTTTGATTGAAATATATTTGAAAACATTGTTTTGACGTAAAATATTATTTTATTAATAATTGAATGAAAAATTACAAAACATTTACAGAAACTCTTTTTTATTAATTTACTTGTGAAACAAATCCAAAACATATTTAACCCTTTAATCATCAGTGGTTTCATCACTTATTTCTTAATATTGAATTACATTTCAACAACAATAGAGAGTTTGATAGACATAATGTACTTTAGGTTTAGCATTGAAATCAGTGCACAATACAGTAATACTCACAATTGTCAGTCCATTGATGTATTGACTAATTATTATACCACTAATACTGTAGTCGTAATGACTTTTCAATGAATAGTTTTCAAAAGTAATTTCAACGTTAAGTGAATGCAAACGTTTAGTCAATATCACAGCTTTAAAGTAAAAATATGTCAAACCTTTGCATTCATTTAACATTAAAATCATTGATTGATATTTGATTGTAGATACAGGTTAAGAAATTTTGAAACTATGTGTCCTGGTCTCTTTTGTGAATTTCAAATTAATTTTTAAAATCTTTTCTTTGAATTTAATTAACAAAATATTGACTCCAATGTCATCAATACATCGCAAATCTATTGTCAGTCTAACGGCGCCAATGAAAATGAAAATCAATTTCAAAGCAATTGTTTTAATCTATAAAACGATTATATTTGTTAACAAAACTAAAATATAAAAAGTTAACCAAAAATTTATTTGAAATCCAATAATGGTTTTTTCAATTTTCAAATTCAATCAAAACGTTTGTAAAATAAATTGAGATATATATTGCTCTGAATTGACAAATTGAATCTTGGTCTTATTGGATTGTTATTGAAGGGAAGTTACTTTACTCTATGTCTAAAACAAAAGACACAAAGCAAGGGATGGATTGATATTTAAATTGAAAAAGAGTTTGACTGAGAATTGTTGTCAAAACTCAATGTTTCCAAAAAACGGGTCAATTATTTGTGTCTATCTTCTTATGAAATTGAATTTATTGATTTTTAAACTGAGAAATGTAAAAATACTATTCACTCATTCATATCCAACTATTTTTATTAAATTATATTTTGTTAATAACTTATATGAAAAATATTTAAACTTTTTAAATACGTTAAACAAAAACTTTGGTCAAAATGATTGATATTTTGTTTCTTTTATCTTCTGTTCAATCGTTAACTTAAAGCTAACTTTAATCCAATGAAAAAATATCAAAATATAAACCGATATTCAGTAAAAATATATACAAAAAGTTGTATAATATTTTAGACACAACTCTAGCGTCTTATCGATCGATGAAATAGTTTTGAAACCAAAAAATCTTTTGATTCCTTAAAGTCTTTGGTTTTTTTCTTGTGCTTTAGATTCAAAGAGAGCACATGTAGTACTAAATACATAACAATATTAAAACAATCATTAATTTAATTAAAATCTCAGTTAAAATATAATATGTTTTCATTACTTAAGAGAATTTTTTGATTCAATAAACAGATTATTAATTGAAAACTCTTTTTCAGTGAATTTATATCAATTGTAAATGTATTTCAACTTTACTTGAACTGAATTTTGATTGAAATATGAGATCATTTGTGCTTAAGATGTGTTAAACCATAAAGGCTTCAAATAATTCATTGAATTTCTTGACTTAATTCACACAAAAATTTATAAAACATTAGCAATCGATCCAAAGGTTAGGCGAGAAATCTTTTCATAACATTTTTGTTGCCTTTAATAATAATAATCAAATGTTTTGTATTCAATACAAATACACAATAATTCAAAGCCAGTCAACCATTTCTTTGGAAATTAGTTTTCTCTCAAATGTTTGAATAAATTATAATTTAATACAGATTAGAATGAACTGGATACAATGAACTAGATACATTTAGGTATAGTTTCAATGCTTTTCTCATTTACTTTAAGTTTGAGAGATATTTTTATTTAAATCAAAGTCAAAATAAAATTGTAATAAAATATCTTAAGTTATGTTTACTTTAATAGACTTTTAAAATATTTATGAATTTCAATATAAAATCAAATTTTCATGAAATCCTATATTTTGTTATATTTTTAGCAAATATTCAAATCAAGAGATATTTATATTTTTATTTCATTTAATGCAAAATATTCCTTGAATCGAAAGTTTTTGCAATAAAATCAAATCAACCCCATTTGTTAACCGTTCAATTAATTTTTATAAAA
>JAQGAT010000351.1:0-36343 GCA_034687845.1 Pantelozetes paolii | reverse complement strand
TGATTAACATTTAAGACATGCTTTTTATAAAAAATTAAATTTACATAAATTTGTGAGAAAATCATTTTCACTAAAGTATTTTATATATAAATTCAATGCATTAACTCATATACAGTATTGCTGTTACTATTGCACAGTAAGGCACTGGTAAGCACTGGAAGGCATTGTATGACCCGTTATAGTCGTCTGACATTTAAGAATTAGTTCAACAGTTCTTTGCAAACATTGAATGATATGTTAAGAGAAATATGTTTCCACTCTTTTGCAGGATTTATGAAAAACTATTGTTTATTTAAATATCAATTCTCATATAATATGTCACATAATATATGACACATATATTGCTTGTGATCTCTATATCAAAGGAAATGTCAAAAGTAAACCATTTAATCATTAAATGACTTCAATTGAGAGATCAAAAAATAATTTTAATATTTTTAATGATATTTTTATTTTGTATTTTTAATGATTACTGAACAATACATGAATGATAATAATCAAAAAATGACCTTTTCTATAGACTTGACGTTTATTAATGAATTTTGCATTATATTCACAATATTTTAATTATTAATTACATAAGGATTACAATAATCTGAAGTCGTTTTACATTATGTTTATATTAAATGACAATAAACTAAATAATATTTTGAATTTCAAATGCAGACCAGAATCGCATAGAACTGTTCCCTTCAATCACTATTACCCCTGATATGCATCAAATTGGAGACAACATAACCCTTGTTTGCTCCGTCAATATTGAAGGACAGATGGATGTGATTATGGAATGGGAGTACAACTCAAATGTATTAATATTTTTCAATTTTTAAACAAAATAATTGAATATTATTTCGGTATTTCATTGAATTGATAGTCAACTCGGATACTGGAGTCACAGCCAAAGAGAGTGACAAAGCAGACGACTGGAGGGGTATATCAAACCATCAGTCAATCGCTAACTATAGTGAACGCAACAAATATTGATTCCGGTGTTTACATGTGTAAAGTGATTGATTTGAGTGCAAATAACTATATTTATAGCGACACTGAAAATATTGATTTTGAAAAATACAAAACACAAAACTATATTCTATCTAATAGTGGACCTGGTTCATTTAACAATATTTTAGCAAACAATAGCAATTTTCTTCATATTTTGCAATTAATATATTTAATTATTATTTTGAAATTTGTTATAAATTAATAAATATTTAAATGTTATTTAAAACACAATTAAATTATTAATAAATCTATGCTTAATATGCAATACTTTGTAAACAAATTACCGGTAATAGGAGAAAGGTTTTCAATAATTAAAAAACTTTCTAGCACAAGAAGACTCGATAATTTTTATACAAATTTGTGCTTAATTGAAGGAATTATTGCTATTTTTAAACCTATTTTCTTATATTGATTATAAATGTTATTCAATTAAATGAAAAATCTTTTCAAAAGTTTTCATAAGTATCTAAAAATCTTAAGTATTAGTGAAAAGACAAATAAATAATTCATTTTTAATTGAAATCAAACATAGATTTCAATTAATTCTTAAACAATTCATTAAATTATTAAATATTAACTAAAAACTAGGAAAAAAACTTTCAAATCATGGATTGATTTTTGACTCAATTTTATATACAGTATATTCAGTCCATTCAGACTCTGGTCTTCCGGGAGATGACTATGGATTACATCCCGATCTCCATATTATATGTTTTAATAATAAAGTAATGGAAACAGACTATGATTTCAATCACTTCTTATTGGATAAAATTTTTTTTTGGACAAAAGACCAGAATATTTGATAAAAACATTAAATTATTTAAATACCTATTACTTGTTTGAAAAACAGACTTATATTCAATGACATTGTCTTTTAATATTAAGGCATAACTCAATACAAACTACTTGTGTCTAAACCTAACAAAAAATACTACAAATTAATGAATAAAATCATAATTAATGCAAAAACTATTGAAATATACATTAATTTATAGGAAATAGTGTTTAAATAAATATTTTCTAAATTTTTAAACCAAAATATTTGTTACTAAAAATCATTAAAGAAATAAAACCTTTGACTGAATTAAGCCATTATTACAAAAATGATAACAAAATGATAACAAAGGTAAATCTATTATCCTGAGTATGTAAGCCCACCTAAGTTTCATTGTTCATATAAAAGTTTAGGACTAAATGTATATCTATTGACTCGTTTGACATCATTTGTAACGGATATCAGCCATAAGTCAGACAAAGATTCAGTTTTCCATTTGATCTGAAGACTAAGGGGTATATCAACTGAATTTAATAAAGTGAAATAATTCAACATCAGGGTGAGTTTTCATACTTGTAAATCAATGCTATTAATTAAAGACACTATCTTCTCCTAAACATATAATTATATCAAGGTACTAATATTATGTACAGATGTGTTGATTCGGATTTCATCTCATTTCTAGTTTATAGTTATTTTTATAGTCTAACAGACAAACATCAGAATCGTTTGGTTAACGATATTATCATAAGATGTTGTCTGAAATGTTATTTAATTATCATTTATAAAGAATTTTTATTCTTATCTGAAGAGTTGTTAATCAGTTTAAGGGCTATAGTCTAACCCAGGCTCACATAAAATGTTTATTTATAGTACATTATTCCTGTGATATAATTATAAATTACCCTCAACTCACATAAAATGCCATTTCTTCGCCATTCAAAGGGGTTTTATTATAAACTGATTTGAATTTAAATTATTTTCTTTTATAGCAATAATAATGAAATTCCGAAACCAAAGGCCATATGTTTTGATGACATCTATAATAATGTCAATAATCATATTGATGTCAATCTCGTCGGCCGAGGAGTCACCGCTCAACATCCGAGTGCCGTCACGTTTCGGCAAAAGAAATAATTTGTTTAAGTTTTGGAAGCTTTGCAAAGAAGGGGGTATTAGTGGAGACCCGGATAAGTCTGCGCCCAAACAACCGTTTTTCAATCAAAATAATGACCAAATATTTTACTAATCATTAAATACTGAAATCAATTCATAGTTATATGGATTGAGAGTAAAAATAATATCAAAAATACTTTTGAATTGATTTTTAAAAATAAAAACAATTTTTAATTTGATTTAAGATTTGATTTGAAAAATATGTCAAACATTTGCTTTGATTGCATGAAAATTGTTTCAAATTTTAGTTTACATTTAAAGTTGTTATTAAATTTAGATTAGATGTAAAACTAATTGAAATAAAAAGTCCACAAAATATACATTAATTTGTATTCAATACTCATATAATTGTTTTCACGTTTCAAATAAATTTGAAATTAATTGAAAGTGAAGTGAAAACACAATTCAATTAACGATAAGTACATAAAGTGTTTGTTTGAACAAAAATGAGTGAATATTCTGTCCATTCATTTGAAATAATCGATTCAATGATACCTCTCATGGAATGGCTATTATTGCGGATGTGTTTAATTAATATGACATCGGATTGTTTGGAAGGTATTTATTGTTTTGTAACGGAAAAGGGTTTGGTATGGAATCACTCAATACTAGTGCCACATGAAAGGACCCGTAGAGAGAATCGCCACTTAATAACCAATGAAAGCATGCGTTTCCTACTTCTGAATAATTTTGGTTTATTAGCTGTATATTACTGTCCCATATGTCTGATCCCAATCTACTCAATAGCGATGTCACTTACATTTGGATATTATCTGAAACTGGCGTTTGATTTGAACCATCAGTACATTATAGGGGAGATCCAGGAGTTATCTCAATACCCAATCAATTGTACGATTAAATGGATCTTCAAATTCATTTCAATATTTCTTTATTTATTCATTTATTTCAATCTTTATTTATACTATTCATTGATTGTTATATCAAAATGTTATTAAATTCAGTGTTTTGTCAAATATTGAAAGAAAAATAAAATGTTCAGAAACAGACAAAAATAATGATCTCTTTTACAGCTATTGTGAAACAATTTTCAAAAAATAAAATTCTTTACTCTTTTTGACATCAAATTCAGACCTTATTATACAAAACGAGTGAATAATTGTATTAATAATTGGTTTTTACTGTTTCTGTCAAATAATGAAATGAAGTTTTGATTAAAACTAAACATTTTATCAAACGTTAGAGAAATAAAATGTAAATTCAATACAAGAATTGTGTAGTAATAGTGAAAAAATCAATCCCAAAGTCTTGAACTATTGAGCGCATGCTATGCAAAACCCAGTGCTAACTGTTGTCTAACTGTGCTGTTGTGTAGAGAGAAGAATGTTTTACAAAAATGAAAGTAAAAGAAATGCTTATCCATTGAATCGCACCGTCAGTGCAGAGGACTGTGTGAATACAAGCCACTGGTCTGTCATTAGTTTTTGCGGTCAGTTTTGCTTTAAATCAAATATAATAAACACTTTGAATGACTCAACAGATGCGAGACATAAGACATAAGTAAACATAATATTGGTTTCAATATAAAAATCAATTTCTTTTGTGATATTGTATTCAAACTATTCATTCATTTACTACTTGTTTAGCATTTATTCTTGTATTCAATTCAAACCAAATTCAATGTGTGTTTGCTTTACGTAAACATATTATTAGTCGTTATATTCTTTGAGTGAAAATAAATTAAAATTTTGTCTAACATTCCTCTCAATACTTATTCAGACATAACTTTGCTCTACATTTTGTATATTTGTTTATCTCAACACTTGTTGAATAATTTATTTAAATATTTTTGTCAAAAATAAGTCTTAAAATTGAAATATTAAAACAAAAGCACTGTTTGTTATTCAACACGTGTTTCACTCAACAGATGAAACAATTGATTAATAATTTAAATATTGAATCAATTATTCTTCCGGTTATCTGCAGATCAACTCAAAACTGATTTATCGTTAACACATAAAATGTATTTTGTAATCAAATCCATTTATTCGTCTAATTATACCAAAACAACGGATTATATGTAAGTAAAACACAATTTTATTGATAATTGAATAGACGTTTAACCGAAAACTAATTACTATTATATCCTTATTATTCAATTGTGTGTTAAATTAATAATATTGTGTTTATTCAAGAATTTGTTTGCTTTTGATAACACAAACCATTGAATCAAATACTGAACGATAAGTGAATACAAATAACGAAAGAATATTCTGAAAACAATAACAATTTAGTTGAGTTGTAATGAAATTGTCTGAGAAATAGGTTCAGAATCAATATATTTTGACTTCAATTTCCTTAATGTTTGAATCATTTTATATCTAAATCTATTTCAACTGAAAAAAATAAATGATTAGATCTAATGAGTCATTCAATACACTCAGAGATTGTGTGCATAAAATGTAAAAATACTGTAATTTTCCACTCATTTTCATATTTTAGTTATATTTTTAATATAAATATAGGAATTCATTAATAATTTATATCTCCAATTGTAAACAAGGTCTATAATCGATATTTGAGAGAATTCAAATCCCCAATCTTCTTTTTTATATAACATTTTCATATGTTTTGCATTTTGTCCTGAATAATTTAATATTTGTATCATATTGTACATGATATTGCAATATAAGCATAATATACTAATCTATATTTCATAATCATGCAATTTAATAGTACCAGGGTTTAAGTGATTTAAATTTTAAAGTATAAATATATTTAGAGTTTTCTTTCAAATAATATTTAATAAAAAGTTGTTTACATTTGAGAACAACTGAAAAATATGATATAAAATTGAAATAAGATTTTGCATTAGATTTGAAGCAAACATTTTTCAGAAGATATTTTTTTACTTATTTTTGCAAAGAATTCAATTTCAATGCAAAATGAAATGACATTTTCCTCTTCATCTGAGACTACTGTGCAGAGAATCGATGGGAACTGGAGTTAATAAAAATCAATTTTCAAAAGTTGACAAAAAATATACTTTTATTTTAATACAAGAAATATAAAACTATTTTGAATATCATTTCAAATATTCACACATTTGTTAACCAATAGTTCAAATCTGAAGACTTTATGATTAACTGAACAACAATTGAAATAAATTCCTCAAATAATTTGCATTTATATTACAAATGAAGATATTTTTGTCATTTATTTTCATCTCAAGTATTTTTCACAACTATTTCTGAATCAAATCATTTGTGTATAAGTTTTTTTTCAATTTATTTCTTCTCACAATAACTGAGGAATTGATGAGATTTAAGGGTCTTTAGTGTCTAATCCCTGAAAATTGTTTTTTATAATTCTTGGCCACAACTCGAGCGGAAAGAAGACATTAAATACAATATTTATCACTCAATTGGGTCTCATATTTGAAATATTTTTTTCATTCAACGACATAATCATTGAATAAATACAATCCAAAACCACTTAAATTTCAATCAGAGAAAAGTAAATTGAATTCAATTTTTCAAACAATAAAATAAAATAAAACAAATTTGTCTTCAAATATAAGTGCAATGCTTTTGACATTAAATTTGAGACCAAAATACAACTAATTATATAAATGTTTGCACAAAATAAAGTCAATTTTTTCATTCACTTGAGATCGTATTTGAATTATATTTGTGTCAAAACACTGTCCTTAGAGTTGAAACATATGTTAAGTCACTAAAGAAGACAATCTTCTTATAGCCATAGACTTCAGACAAATTGTGTTCAACTCTTGAGTTCTGCTGACTATAGAGTTGTCAATCGATTTGTGAATTAATTGGATTTAAATGCAATTAACTCTGAATTAAGTGAAGAAAATGTTTTAACACATTGTTTTGAATACACAATCAATTGCTAGAAATAAAAAAATATAATGAATTAGTTTTTGAGACAAAATGTACTGTATTTTAAGTCTTTTATTCAAATGCATAGAAAATATCGATTTCTCTATCGATTGCAATGAAAAGTATATTTTAAGGAAATATTTAATGAATTATTTCAATAATAAATAATTAAAAAATAAATAAAATATTATATTGTATTGTATGAAAACAAATGCCATTTGAATAGCGCTTTATTGTAATCAAATGATCTGAATATATAATTAGTTTAACAGTTAAAGTCTTTTTTATACCTTTCCCATACATAGCAATGAAATGTCACTCAAATCAAACATTCTTTGGGGTATTTATGACGGGTTTATCATTACTTTCTCTGAAAGAGAAGTTTATGTGAATTTAATATTTTGTTTTCACAACCTTTTTATGATTGTATGTCTGTTCAGGGAAAAGGGGGTTATTTTTAGAAAAGCAAATTATCAACATTAATCTAATTGACTGTTTGCCCACAGAGTAGTCTAAATGTCTTTATATTTAAAACTCTATCAGCCGTTCCTCGAGTGTAAGTGACACTGATATCCATTTTAGTGAAAGAATTAGTTTTAATTAAAGACAAACTTTTTTTTATCAGACCTTAAGGTTGTATAAGAAATAATTGAATCAAAATTTGTTTGATTGACTTTTCGACCCTTCAATTGTTTATATTTGCAATTATCTCCCCTTAACTCAAATACCTGTGAAACAAATCGATAGAAAAGTCAATAATTTTATTTGTTTTTTAATAAAGCACTTAATGGTTGACGTATTGATCGACAATACAAATGGATTATATATTACGCAAATTCAAATACAAGCAAAAGTCATTGCCAACTACCCCACCAAAGATGGTTATCACAAGTCCGGCCCAAAACACTGACTCCGACTCATCTAAGTTTGAGTTTGAACTCGAAGAACACATTGCTTTTCATTCCTCCCCTTTAAGACACAATCAATTGAGACATAAGACAAATACCAATGAATCCAATCATCAGTACATCAATGGTCAACATTCACACCATAGAAGCCATTACTCATTGAACTCATCTCCGTCTCGGTCTTCATGTTCTAGTGAGGGGACGGATCATAATCTTATCAATTCAACTGCAGTTAAAAGGGTTAGTAATTGAAAGCATAGTATCAATAGTTATCTCTCATTTAATTAATCATAAACCGGAACATTTGAAACATAGGATGACATAGTCTTAACTTTAATCTTATCTTAAATTTAACTTTCATTATAAGAAAGTATTTATCAATTCCTTCAGTAATTTATTCATTCATTCATTGAATGAATGAATTAAGTATTGAATTATTTCTCAGATCTGATGTGAGAAACAAAATAATTATAGTTATTATGTTATGTTTTGCGCAAATTTTAATCAACAATCAGTGAATAGGGTCCTATGTTTTGATGGATTGACTGCACATTGATAATCAAAATCAATAGTTTTATATCAAACCTCTCAATGAATTTGAAGCCTTTGAAGCAATCATTATATAAAACCTATACATCGGACGGAAAGGCGTATAATTCAAAGGACACTCAATTTTATTGACATTTTATATCATTTCATTGAAAACAATACAACTTTCAGATCAATAAACATTGAATTTTGATTACAAATGTCAAAAGTCAATGGTTTTTCAGACAATGGGTCACAAATGGTTGCCTTTCCTTCCTTACAGTTATCTCTTTCCAAAACATTCATATGATTTCCCGTTTCATTAAAATAAATGTTCAAATCATCAGATTTTGAGCAAAACTTCAGATTTAGTGGAAAAAGACATAAAAACAGCAATTAATTCAAAACTACAGTCACTTATAATTGAAATAAAGTATTAAATCCACAATCTGTGTCACCAGTATATCAATAATAGATATAAATCTAATTACCAAGCACAAACAAAATCTAAAACTATAAAATATAATTATTTGATTATAGTTTACATAAAAATAAATATAAATTCAATATTTGTTTGAATAATATTTTCATTCAATAGTTTTATTTCATGTCTTATTCTTTAACATTGTTTTCATAACCTTCTGGTGCTCTGCAAACAGATGTTTAGTTGAAATGAAGACATTAGACATAATATCAATAGTAAAACAAATGTTTGAAATTTTTCTTAACAATAGTTTATATGAATTAAGAAATAGTGAATTCATTTTATGAATAAGTTTTACATTTCATAACATTTCAAACATAAGTAAATTCATTGTAATTACTGACAGATCATGAGATAATTCAATAGTGTTTTGCATATAAATAGTAAACAAATGATAAATTGAATCAATTATTCATTTAAGACATAATTATCTCATTATATACTGAATATTATTAAACAAAACAATCAAATAATTGAATGAATTTTTGGTTCAATTACTTTATATTTAAGTTTATTGTGTTTTCAATGAATCTAAAGTGCATTCAAGAGTTTATAAGAAGTTTATTTCATTTATCAAATATTATATATTATTTGAACGACAAATAACTTAAATCTAATCCTTTCTCTAATACACAGATACTATTAGGCCGTCCATTGATAGTCAGACGCAACTGTTTTGATGAAGAAGACCTACAAATCAGTGATAACTCCTTTGCAATCGATTGCCTCTATTGGCATAACTTTTATAGAGGAAGACATGGCTCACCCCCGCTATCCCTGTCCTACAGACTGGTGAATATGGCACAGGAATGGGCTAACTATTTGGCACATACTGACTCTTACAAATACAGGAATAGTGATGGCGTCGGCGAAAACCTAATGTGCAAATGGACGTGTCATCCAGAGTTTGATCCCCCAGGCATGACATCACCCAACTGTCCAATCATACGAATAAACAAACCAAATATTTATTACATAATTAGATATAAGACTAAAATTTCTGAATTGAAGGCAAACAACAAATACATAACATTTATATTTCATTACATTATCTGTTATTCAATGTTGTATTCAATGTCTTATTTATTCTCATTTTTATTATTCTCTTAAACCTATGTTTAGGCGAAAGTATAGTCAAGTTTTGGTACTCAGAGATAGAGTTATATAACTATTCAATCGATCCGTCAATAATGCATACACTGGCCAGTGAGTATAATCCAGTGCTTGACACACATGTACACACACTGTACTGACATATCCGTCCAATTTATTATAATTCTATGCCATTCCCTCTATTTATCAATATTTACATAAATGTTATAAATTTTAATCAAAATTTTGTTTAATATAAAAATATGTCAATAATTTCAATGAATTTTATTTGTATTTAGCTTTTGGTGACAATTAGGGCATTGATATACAGAATATAAGCAATCATTTGACAGAATATTCTTTAATTATTTGTTAAAAATATATTATTTTTAATAATTAGTTTTGAGGCAAAACCTCTTGTATTACTAAATATCAGACATTTATTCAAATGTCTTTAGTATTCATCGGCAGAAGAAAGCAATAAAAAGTTTATTCAATTTTTTATGACTTTCAGTGAAAAAGCTATTATTTTATTGAAAGTCAAACACAAGACTAAGAATAAGGAGAAAACAAGAAAAGAAAGAATTCTTATAATAAAATGAAAGACTTTTTGCGTGAAATATATAATAAAATATCTCTAAAAAGAGACAACACTTTAATGAACTGTTATTTACGTGACTTTTCTAACTTAAGTTTGTATTTCAGATCATTTTACACAAATTGTATGGAAAAGTACACAAGAGTTTGGTATTGGAAAGGCTCACACACGCGGAGGAAAGTTAATAGTTGTGGCCAATTACAGACCGGCCGGTAATATCATCGGACAGTTTCATGAAAACGTTTTGCCCCTAATTAGAGGCGAAGAGGAATTGAAAGACAATAATAGAAAGACTGAAGAAATCGATTCAATGATTGAGACAACGATTCAAAGTCAAAGTCAATGAGATTTTGATTAAGATTTTCATTATATCTTTAATTGAGTTTCAGATTCTGTTAAAAATAAATAGAAATTATTAAACAATTCATTGATTTTTATCAACAAATCTATTGTTAAAATAAAACATATGAAGAGATAGTGAATCAAATGAACAAATAATTAGTATTCAAATACCGACACAAAAATCCTATGAATTGTTATACAATTCATACAATTATTGTTTAATGACTTTTTATATTGAATTTATTGAGTAATTCAATGCAATTAACAATAAAAATCAAATTTAATTTTATTATAAAACAAAATATTACATAAAAAATGATTTAAAAAAATAATGTTTTAATGGTTTTAATGAAAAGATTTTTTGTATTTTTTGATTTTATAAAAATATTTTTAATAAAAACTATTAATTTATTTCAACTGTTATTGACATTTACTTTGACTAAAAGGAAAATTAAACTACTCTTGCTATTAGTCACAAAATTATCCGGATTATTTAAGAGTAAAAATCCCTTAATAGGTTTACAAGTAGACTAAATCATTAGGATTTCATTTAAGACTCAAAACAACTTATGTATTGAAAGATAAGAAGTAATTGATTAATGAAATGATTTTAGTTTTGCATAAAAATCATTCAATTAATGAAACATTTAATTAAATTATAAGTTTTATCAGTGTTTGAACTGTGAATCTAAGCCCAGGGGAAGTGTCGGCACCTTTTGGTTGAGATGCAACACAAAGACAATTCTTGGTAAAACAATTCTTATGTTTAGGAAACTTGAAAATTAAATTTTTGTAATAAGATATTTAATGATTTATAACCCTTTTAGAAGATATGCCCCTTATTTGTCATTACGTTAAGTGAATTTCTAAACCACTGCCAAAAATGACAAACTTTGTGATGGATTGTCGAAAAATAGCATTAATTTTATGAACAATTGTTTTCATCAATAAATTTCAAACAAATTAATAATCAATGAGTCGTTGAAGTGATTGTAATCTCAAACACAAACTCAATGTTTCCAAACAAGAGATTTATTGTTTCAAGTAATCACTGATTTTAATAAATATATTGTTTTGAAATGTTTTTATATTAATTTTTAAAATATCCATAAACAACTTTTCTAGCTTTAGCAATTAAATTCCTACAGTATTTAAATTGCACTTGCTCATCCTTTGAATGTCGATATACAACAGAGATTTGCTGGATTGCTGACAGAAGGCAGTGATGTTTGGAAACAGAATATTCCGTATAAATTGATTTATTGTTTATAAAAGCCGTGCAAATCAGGAATTCATCCAAATTTTGAGTTAAAAAATGATTTATGTTTTTGTTATCCAATTTTATGGCAAATGAAATGTTTTTTATATATTTTTTAAGAAATAAAATAAATATTTCAAAACATATGAAAGACTTTATCGAGAATTACATCTTTTTATTGTTTGTGTTATTGTGTCGTAAATATAGGTCTGAATGTGAAATGGATTTAAGTTTTCAACAAATATTTAGTAGATTTCACAACACATTGAGGTTTACCCAATAGTTTGTGTTTTGGCCCCTGTTTTCCCTATTACTCAAATCGATTCTTGTTATGGCTTTTGAAAATAATGCTAAAAACTAATCCAATAATATCTTTTAAGGATTAGATTTTAAAAGCTTATCACTTATTGTTCAAAACATTTTCCATAGATTTAATACAAAACATGAAATTTAAGTCAAAATCCTTGAAATCCTTGAAAATTCTGTTGTTTTCCACAAAATTCAATACATTTTTGAAAACAATATTGAAATTTAAAACAAAAAGTTTAATCTGATTTGGATTTCAAAATCATCTTAACATTTGTTATACTTTTTATATATTTAACAAAAAATATAATCAATTATTAAAACATTGAATAATTAATGAAAAACTCATTTAAATAATAATAATATTACAAAAATGTAAAACAAGTGAAACAAGTACACTTAACAAACATAATAGTCATTTGAACTTCAATTTTATTAAATATTTATTAATATTTCATTTACTTATTTAATATTTCAATTGTAATGACCAGTGTTAGCTCATTGATGACTCTCTGAAGGGTGGAAGTGAATCACTATTACATCCTTTATATCTCTAATCCTTAAGAGAATTGAATATTTCAATGAATTAATATTATTTTGGGTTCACTTTTGATTAACCTTTGATCTCATGATAAGAAATGTGTTGTTTTCTCACAAAAATCAAATCAATTAGATGTAAGACATTAGACATAAGGGTTTGATAAACAAAATCATTATTTATCTGATATTTCTATGCATTGTCTCTAATGTATAGGAGTTTTAATTAACTTAATTGCTATTCATTGCTATGAAAGTGATTCTCACCAACGGTTGCCTTCAGTTATGGCCAGTAGTGTTGAGACCAACACTTAATAGTTATTTATAATCTAAATTAACATTACGTCAGCTCTCCTGTTGAGCACCTTATGGCCCACTTAACTATGGTGTGGATATTGACAGCTATTGTATTGTATTTCTTATATTACAATAAATTATTTGAGATTTTAGTTATGGTTTTGTTATTGTTTGACATTTAAATCAAAAATAATTTAATCATTTGTCAATCGATATAATCTTTTGTGACATTCATTTACTTCCAAGAAATATGAACTGACTTTTACTGTTAACACTCACACTCTTAGGGGTAATGAATAAAAGGGGGAATTAATCAATAATTTTAATTAAATATAAGCAAAAGGTTTCTCAAAATAATAAAAATTGTTTTCCTTAACACAAGAATTAGTAATATTTGGTATTTCCTGAGAGAAACAATAATTATTACAAACTTTGGATTAAATTTATTTTTATATCCCTTAAAGTCAACTTCAAATAAATGTAATGCTTATTATGTTTGAAAACGTCTTTCATTTGACCTAATTTTGATCCAAAAGCAAAACAATATTATAGTTAAAGACTATTCACTCAATTGTTTTCACTTTAATCTCTATTAAAACTCTGATCTCAATAACAAAACTAAACTTCATTTATAGTTAGACTTAATTCCCAGTAATTGAAATCTAAATACTTATTCATTGCTTTAAATTAAAGCCTTTAATACTTAAAACGAGTTATAACTAAATATTTTTACAATAATTTATTAAATAATTTAATAACAAAGCATTTAATCCTATAATAAGTCTTTGAAAATGATTTTCAATGCAAAGATAATAATCCTTTTGTTATTAACTTTGATTTTGTAGAGAATTATCTCAGTTTTGAAAATCCATTCATATATTCAATGTTAAAAGCATTTTGTATAACATTTTCAAGTGTTTCTTAATCTTTGATTTTTAAGACTTATAATATTAGCTATAAGTGGATGACTTTGATATCAGATCTATCGGTATATCCGTCCTATTTTGTACATAACTGGCCCAATAGTCCAGTGATGAATGGATTTGAGTCTCTGAACTGAATCTTAACAAATAATATCGTTATTATTATCCGTTTTGTTTGCTTTCAAAATATAAATAATAACTTCAATACAACTGAAAATGACCTAAAATTTTGTGTAACTTTATATCAATCTTAGTCTAAGACCTACTTTCACTTAAATCTTATAATGAAAAGCATATGAGTTATGAACTCTTAAGAAGAGTACAGAAACCCATTTGTTTTTAGGGTATTCTTCATTCAACTCTAGAAAACAGCATTGATTTTGATTGAAATGTTGTTAAATCAGAGAATACCCCTTAAATACACATTTAATTGATCTCTACTTAAATGAAATCATTTTATAATCTAATAAACAATTTATTTTTCAATTAGTAATTGAATTTCAATCAAAACAATGAGAAATGTTTACAATTCTCTCCTATTATTGTCAAAACAAGAATATTCTGTATTCAAAGCGCATGTATTTCATTGAAGTGAAACGTTTGGATAAAATCCCGATCCTTTAGTTACCAATACATAAAAGAGTAAAAATTCAGTAATTGTTGTTCAAAATGCATTAACAAATGATGTTTTCAACAAAAGATTTCTTTGCATTTCAGGTATATTGAAGTCATTTAGACTAAAAATAGCAAATATTTTTGTGTGACTTTCAATCGTTAATTCAATTTTAGTTCAAATGATTAAAGTAAACACAAATAATATGTTTTTAAGGCATAAGTCAACACATTTTCACAGAAAAGTCATTTTATTGAATGATATTTCCTTTGTCTGTCGTTTCATTCATTTATAGCTTTACGACTTTATCGACACAAAAATAGTCAAACCTTTTATATCATTAGAGATTAACTGATATTATATATGAATTGTTTGTATTTTTCAATTCAGTTCACAACTGAAAGGTTGAAACAACGGATTTGAAAATCTCACGAAAGAAAAGGTTTTTTCCATTAATCTGTTGTTCAGTTTATTTTTGTTCACTTTTTGCAAACAAAACAATCAATTGTTTAACCATTTCATAGGAAAATAGTTTTATTTGAGCAATAATTTCAAACATTTTTTCACTAATTTTTATATTAAAAAAATATCTAACCTTTTCTGTTGTCAAGAATTTCTAAGAAATTTAAGTATTGCTAATAATTTTAACTCAATTTTTGTTTTTTTCTCATAAAAATAAAATAAATTTAAAATTGATTTTCAATAACACATTAGTAATGATATATTCCTAACATTATTCACAATTTAATTGTTTATTTTATTGCTGAAAAAAATTTACATAATTTTTTGATTATTTTTTTCATCAATTCATTGATTCATTCAATTCAACTAAAAATAATTTTTTTTTGTAAAGCAATACAGTATTCAATGGTTTTTATTGTCCGCAAGATTTATAACAATTTTTATATAAAATCCGTTTTATATCTATCGATATATAACTTATATTATGAATAGATATTTCAGTCAAACATTTCTATTCATTACAAGTTTTATATGAAATAAAGTTTTGAAAAAAATCCAATATTTTATTGAAGAGTAAATCACTTTTTGCTTAAAGTTTTTCCCCCTTTTCTCCCATTAAACTACAAAACCTTTAACTTTTGAATTAAAAAAAATAATTTTATTTATTTTTTGTGTCAATTCAGACATAAAATCGCTTTTGAATTGAAGAGAACTTTCGTTTTAAACTCATTAAACAATTTTATAGACTGTTTGCGCAAAAAGAGTGAAAAATTGATTTTCATCTTCAAAACAAAATTCAATTACAAAGTAATGAAATTGTATTCAGTTTTTGCGAAATGCTTTCCAAAGAAATGTAATGAAGGATCAGAAGTACAAAAGAAATTCAAATCAGATTTGAGTAATAATTATTGCATTTTTGAATAAATAGTAGTTATTATGAAAGAAATGCTTATATCTGTTGAAAAGAGTATCAGATTTTTGCTCTTTTAATGAAAATCAATTGCCATTTGATAACAAATTTAGTAATTATTTTCATTTAATATAATGATTGAGTAATACTTTAAGATATAATGGGTTTTCAATTACAGTATTAATAGATTTTGAATGTTTTACTGATTTATAAACCAAATCATTGATATTGTTTTGAATACAGATTCACATAAAGAGATTGTTGAGATAATATTGATTAGAGTTTATAGGAATTGATGAGTGGGAAGGCATTTAATCACACCCTGTGCTTGGAAACAGCATATTTAGCAGTTAGTATTGAAACCATAAAATCAATTGAATTGAAGTCTAACTAAAGGACCCTGTTTTCAATTGAAATTACATAACATAACACTGAATCAGAAAAACAAGAGATAAATAAAATAACAGTTATTTCTCTCCTATTCTTCTCCAGAGACTAACTCAAGGGCTGAAGAACTCTTAGCATTGAATCCAATGCTAGTAAAGAGAAAAACAACAAACAACACAAAATCCGATAATATTATTGTTGAGAGAAACAGTTTTGTTTTAAAAATATTGATAAAATTGAGTAAAATATATGCGTTTGAAAACACATTTATAACTGTGTTGTTGTAGGGAATCCTTAGAAGCTGATGGAAAGGTATATTCAGAGTGTTTTGAAAAAGATAAGGGTACTTTTGTCAAGTGAGACATTGTTCAGGAGTTTAGAGGAACAGTAGATAATTAACTGCAAATAAAAAATCAATTTCAAATGAAACTCTTAATTAAAGCAAAGACTGATAAATGAAAACAAAGCCTAAAATAATATTCAAAATAAAATATTAATAATTATTTCTTATATTTAAGAAAAACATTAAAATTTAATCACATTTTTATCATATATTTAAAAATGTATTAAATATTAATAACTAATTCATGAAAACAATTTTATTTTAGCAAAATTAAAAAACAAAACTACCCAAGGTTAAACACTGTCTAAAATATTTATCATTAGAGATATTAAAACAACAAAATCTAAAGAAAAGATAAATTTAAAAATAAAATACAAAAAAATGTGAAAATATTATCCACTCTTTCACTGATAATACTGTAATTCATGTTTAACTGCAATGACTCCGGGATTTTGCGTTGTGTTTGTGTCTTGTGTTTGATTCAAAACACGGTTCACAACCCAATCGTCAGTTCCTTCACTCTCTAGTCGTCTGTTTGTGACTAACGTTGGGAAAGACTACAAAACTTTTTGAGTAAAAGAAGAAAAACTTTTTTTCCGTTTTTATGTGAAGACTGAGGAATGGATTACTTCCATCGGAAGATCAATGAACTCCGAGTCCTAATCACATCAACATCTTCTTCATCCACAGCGACATCAAAGTCAAAGAACTCTGAAGAGATTTGTTTAGAGCAGAAATTTGATACAAACAATGAAGAAGTGGATGTAATATCATTGCCCTCCTGTTCCAAGTCTGAAGAGGAGGATCAGAGTAATGTTAGCTCTAACTGCAGCTTAAATAATAGCATTACATCGCTTTTAGGTGGACAGGTATGTCTCAAATTTTTATATTAAAAGCACTTTCAATCAAATGAGACTAAGATTGCAGTGATTTTAGAGATCTATTGTTTTTTATTTCAATAAAAGCCTAATATTTGTCGATATTTTATATTCAATACAAGTATTTGACTTACGTTTTGATACTATACCGGTGTTTACCCAACAATTGAGGAAAGCATTAAATATTCATTGAATTCATTCACAAAAACCGTTTTTATTGAATATTCTGTTCATAAGCTAAGAATAGGATCAATAAACGGTCCTAAATGTCAATAAACTCGTTCAGTTTGGTCTCAATTTTTAGGCTCAAGTGATAGACGTGTAGTGAAATAACCATTATTTTTGTCGATTACACTATTTTTGTGAATATAATGGACAGAAAACTCATCAAAAATACATTTCATGTTTCATAAAATCTAAAGTTCAATGAAAAGCATGTTTTTTAGGAGAAATGTTAAGAAAATTAAACATTGAGTGCAAAAAAACATTTATAAAAACTATTGTTTATAAAAATTGAAAATTCAAATAAAATTTTAATTGATTCTGATATTTAACAGATAATATCAAACTTAAGATATTTATAATCTCTTTCATCTAAAACAGAGGCAAATCTTATAAACAAGTTTAAATCAATTTATTATTATTAACCAAAAAACTGGAAATTCTTGGAATCTTTTGAATAAATAATTGATTGAAAATATATTTCACTCACAAATCATTAATCTTCACTAAGATATCAATTTTCAACACAAATATCACTGATATCTAGTCATTGAAAATCAAGGCTCTTTCCAACACTAAAGGGACCAGGTTAGAATTTAAACTATTTCAATGACATTCAAATCAAAATTATTTAAATAAATAAAATCTAATTTCAGTGTCAATTAGCAGTTAGTGAACTAAAGCACTTGAAATCAATTGAAATCTACTCCCTTTCCATCACTTACGAGTTAGTGAAGAGATGTAATGTTCTTGAGTTGAAATTTGTCTAAATATGAGAATCGATTGAAAGCACACACTATTTGTTGTCAAAATTTTAATCAATAATAAATTAATTAATGTTTTGAATAGTCTTTTGAAATATTAGACATTAATGACTCTAAATGTTTGATCATTTGATGAAATAATTTACTTTCAAAAAAATTATTTGAATGTTTGAATAATTAATTATAAAATGTCATTCAATTTAATTGACATTTTGATGACATAAACAACTTTTTTAAACAATTTTCTCAGAATTTATAAAATAATTGATTAATTGTTTGAATAGTTTTATTTGAATTAATATTAACTGAAAAATAAATTTTGCAATAATTGTCAGAAACTGATGAAGAGATCGACACAATTCCGATACACAGATGCGGTGAGAAGTGCCACCTATTCTAAGAGTGAATTTGTCTTACATTCCCTTCAGTGGCATAATATCCTGCGCTCACATCACGGAACCCCTCCACTCATGCTGTCCTTAGACTTGTGTCAAAAGGCCCAGTTCTGGGCCAACCATCTCACACATACCGATACTTTCTACCACATGAATGACCAGAATGACATTGGTCAAAATTTACTCTCAAAATGGAGCTATTATTCTGAGTTCGACCCTTCAGGTGAGCAAAATTAAAGACATTGTAATACTGAGAAACAATGAAAGACCCGGAGATTACACTGTAATTCAATTTCCTGCAGCACTCTATGAGAGTTCACATGAATTTCAATAAATATGTTTTCAATACTTAATTTCCGTTTTCTTTCACAATATCTACAAATTATTTAATATTTCTTTTCTGTACTAAAAATTGAAACAAAAATTGAATTATAGTCACAAAACGACACAAAATCCAGGGTTTAATTGATTTTTTGAAATTAATGTTTCAATTATTTGCTAATGTTTTTTCAAACTTTCAATCAATAGCTGAAGAAATTACCAAATATTGGTATAATTACATCGACTCCTATGACTTTGACCTGGAGCCTAATCTATTGCACACTCAGGCCAGTGAGTAAAGCCATTTCTACTTTTGAGATCTTAGTTTTATTTAATAAATCTATCATTTGTTAAATATTTCAAAATATGTTAAGCAAAGGCAGAGAAACACAGTATTTATGAAAATTGATGTTTTGTTTAGTGTTTTCTTTAATTTCATACAAAAAGAGATTTCATTCTTAATATAATCCATGTTTTACTGAATAAGTGTTTCAAATATTAGTAATGTTTTTAGTTTTTTCAGATGAGTTAACGATATGTGTATTCAATTAAGTGAAAAATATAGTTATGTTTTGACTACAAATGCATTTTAAATACAATTTCAATGAAATTACAGAAATATTGTAACAATGATTTAGGTCTACATTAGGCCTACATTATGACTACATTATATAAATTGCATTCATTTTGAGTTCAAATAAGAGTTGTTTACAAAAAAAAATAAAATAAAGTTTTTATATCTAATAGTCTTTACATTAAATCATGTCTTGAATATCAATCATAAATTCAAAGTCAGAGTAAATAATGATTTAATGAATTCAACAAAAACTTTTGACACAATTTTGACATTACTTTTGGGACATAAAAACAACTATTTTTCATTCAGACATTGATTTTATGAATGAGTTATTAAACAAACCGTAAATTGAAATATATTTGCAGACCATTTCACCCAGCTTATTTGGAAAGCCTCAAAATACTTTGGTATTGGCAAAGCGAGGACAAGGAATGGGAAGATGATTGTGGTGGCCAACTACATGCCGGCCGGCAATGTCTCCCATCAGTTCAATGATAATGTATTGCCGGCGATGTTCTCCGAACTCGAGTCCCGAAGAAATACAGTCATCAGTAGTGATAGAAAACTCATCAAAAGGTCTGCAAACAAATTGAAACGAAACAGACATTTGAATCCCATTTCAACAATCAGTGGTTCAAACGTCAGTTCCAGTGTTTAGTAATCACTTAGTGAATCATTAAATCATTTATTTTTCACTCATTTATTGTTTTTTGTAAAATAATTACTAAAATTGTAATCAAAAGACTGAATGAAATGTAAAATCAATTTATTCTTCAAAATAAACAAATTGTAAAATATATTACGATTTTGTGTAAAATATTTAAATTATTTTCCTTTCAATGAATTTGTCTAAAAATTGACTCACATTTGAAACATGAAATAATAACAACAATAAAAATGGCCTGGGGAATACACGCGCTTGAATTTACACAAATGATTTAATAAACCAAATATTCTAGATTAAAAAAAGTTCAATATCTGAACTAAATACCCTGGAGAAAATTTGTGACGCATACATAAACTACCTTGATTTTATTTTAAGCTATTTATTAAGATTTTAAAATTGAAATTTCTTTCAAAATATTGTATCAAAAATAGTTTCCAAGATATTGACATGAGTTGAGTCTCCACTGTATAGATATATGAAATACAAGTTATGAATAAATGTATTGACGATTAGGTTATGAAATGAATATTTGATGAAATGTTGAAACTATAGGAAAGACATTGGCTTTTGTAAAAACTTGTCGTCACTTAAAGCCATAAAAATGTTTTATTGATTCACAAAAGATATAAAATATGTTTTACTGAACGACAAAAACACTTCAAAATTTAATATCGATTTAAATAATCAGAATATTATTAAAAAAATTCAGACAATTCTTGCAATATTTCTTCAAATTTACTCATTTTAATGATTTATTTCATGTATTAATGATAACAACTATAAACTGTTTAAACTCATAAAAGACAAATCAAATGGTAATTCAATTAGATATAGGGGTAAGGAATTGCTTCACAGTATAAGGGGTTGAATCGGAAAACTATAAAATTTCAAGATATAGGTCACGAAAAGTGTTAACAAAATTTGTTACCAATGATATCCTTTTGTTATCCACTCATAACACTATGGATTTACCATAAAATGTCCCAAAACTGGTAATAATTCAAACTGAAGACATATTTTTCAATCATCACAACAACACATCTTAAAATATATTTCAAAATTTATTGTCAGACAGTCTTTGATTGATTTGATGTCAAAATAGATTTCAATAAGAAATAGTAAATGAATTGCTTTTCATATGAAAATTAAGTTTATTTAAAAAACTCAATTCAATTCAATAGAGACTCTCTATTAGAGAGTAAGCAATGAATTAATTGAAGTCAAGAATATTCAACGAAATTTCATTTGAAATAAAAATCTGTCGAAACATGAAAAACAAACAAAATTGTAAAAAACATTTCATTCAATGCACTGAAAATATATGAGTTTTTGCTTAAGTTGTTATTTAATTAAATTTTGTTTGAAACCATTGAAATCTCTTGAGAAGTATAGCAAAATATATTTAAATGTGTTTTATAAGTACTCATAACTAACCAAACCTTTACTTCAAAACCAATTTCAATACAGTATACAGTAGTTTAGAATCGTTTTCAACACATCTGTTGATTCATTATATCAACGCTTTTGGTGTAAAAGTAATTTATTTTTTTATTTAAATATTATAAAACTCTTCATAACATGTTTATAAGATAATACCCCTTAATTATACAGGGAAATGAGTATCCTTGAAATAAGCATGGATAATTGAATATTTAAGAGAAAGTTAGTGAATATAATTAGATTTGAATAAAAGTTGAATAATTTGTTAGTTTATGATAACATCCATAAGTATTGACGTATTTTTCTCTCAGTTATTAAACTTTTTATAGACTAAACACAAAATGCAAAACACATTTTGAGTGTACTTTCGTTTCTCTCAGAGTTTTAATTGTTTTAACATTTGATAGTTTGAGATAAGAAAACATAGTCCAGAGCTCATAAGCAAGTTAATACTAGAATTAAGGAAATAACCCTCATTTCAATCAATGACATTCATTGTGAGTAATGACAGAGTTTTGTCATTAATTTCATTTAAAACACATATTTGTATCGATTTTTGGGACAATCAATGGATCCAATGAAAGCTGAAGACTCAGCACAAGCTATGGAGACATCGACTGATGTGAAGACTGTGAAGAAGATTCCGTTCAATAAATTAAAGACAAATCAAACGCTTGACCAAAGATTTAAAGAAATCAATGAATCAAATGAAGTGATTAGTCCTAAAACTCCTATTACTTATGAAACCAATGCTCACAACAGTGGTAATGAAGATAATGAAGATTATGTCAATGAATTGGATGTAATCGACGGCTTGTATGCAATACCCGATCAGCACCTGATCTTCAAAGTGGCGAAACAGTTCAAAATACTTCGACAACAAAACGAAAGAAAAAATGTGAAGAAAATATTCAGAAACAGTTTAATACCGTTTGACAACTTTCTCAGCCGTTGGATATCTAAACGATTTAAAAAAGATCCCATCCCTACAAAGCTTGAGCTCGATTACGATATTGATCGGTATATGTCATCAGTTGACCCGTCACTGGCTTTTGATGACTAATCCATTTCTGGGATATAAATGCTTTGATTTTAAATTTAATTACAGTATTGTTTCAATTCATGAATATATTTGCCATTATTTTAGTAATTTTTATCGTTTTATATGAAATGAAAAATATTTTCAATCAAATGTTGTTTTGATTTCATAATTGTTTAACAATTTTATATTTAAGTCAAAGAATCTATTCATCAATAAAAACAATGTTTACTTGAATCCGAAAATAACTGGAAATTTATATTCATAGCTAAAAGCTACTGAGAAACTAGATTATCTTGTTGATCTGTTACCAATTCTAGAGGGACCTTGTTATTCACATTAATATATTCAGATCTTTAAATAGTAATTCAATTCAAAGAATAATTTATTATTACTTTAAGTTTGAATAACTTTAACTGAATTTGATATCTATCTAAACTAACATTGATTTCATAACAAACCCCTGATTTGAGTCTTATTATGAATTATTCAAACGCGAGATAATTGAAAACTATTTAAAAGGACTTTGAATAAAAGTTTTGCTTAATTTTCATATGAATTGAATTCAGAAAGAGATACTGAAATCAATTCACAAAATATTACAATTGATATCATATTTAAACCCTTTGTTAAGAAATTTATAGAAATATCCCTTAAATGTATTTCTTATCTGTATTTCAAACCTGAAATCAATTGACTAAAAAAGGGATAACTTCTTCAGTCATGTGCACCGATAGACACAAGAGATGGCTATGAGATATTCACCAATAAATTCTTTGCGCATGAATTCCGGGGTAAGTTTTATTCAATTTTCTGCTGCTCTCAATGTCTGTCAGTCTTTTCTAATATTATTTAAAAAACAAAAATATTATTATAACTTAAGTCTTAATTATTGAGCGATAGTTAAGACAACAGAGCGTAGACTCGAAGACAAAATAGCCTTTCCTTGTGGTAAGTCTAACAGCAAATTGAGTTTCATTTTTCATTCAAAAAGCTATAAAATTGTATTAAGAGTACAATCAGTGTCTCAATGGTTAAGTAGGACTGGTATTAGGGAAAGACTGAAAGATACGATAGTATGGGAAGTGGTTTTGCGCCCAAAACAAAGTGAAGATCAATACTCTGATTCTTGTAGTAGTGTTGAGATGGCATAGGATTTTCTCAAATATTTTATTTCACATTTAATTATTTATTCAAACAATTTGTGCAAACATTTCAATACTTTCACTCATTTTATGCTTATTTTAAACAAATATTTTATCAAAAGATATAATTCTTTAATAAAATATTAAAAAACAATTTTCTGTCGATTAATAACAAACTCTTTGATGACTACTAAGGGTTTTATTTCTTTTATTCAATTGTCTATTAACTAAAATCAGGGGAATGTCTGTCGTTATACTACTAACGGGTCGTCTTTGGACGAGTGTTGACGCCACCGGACTTAATGACCAGTTAAGCAACGATGGACTACTACAGGGGCCAACATATATAGCCAGAGATCAGGTGGGAATACCGCCCGAAGAATCACAACTTTATAAGTCATTGAACGCACGGATGGTTAAGGAGAAAGTGTGGACATCTAACTGCGCGCCCGCGACTGTCATTGGTATGGGTTTTACAATATTTCACTGAAATACTCAATCATTTTAATGAATTTTAGGTAAATTAATGCCATTTGGATATAGGCTTATAAGTCAGGCCGGATCGGGCGTTGGCTTCTCAGGAAAGGCCAGGTATAGCGCCGACGTAGCCGTAACTGACTTTAGGTGGAGTTGGACTCTAATCAAGGAGAACACAGCCCCTCCGCCCTATCTCGATAGGGGGTACTCAACAAACAACAGTTAAATGTCTTACTGTTCCTCACTCTCTGTCTTCGCATAACATCTTTGGATTAAATATTTATTTTGAAATCATTTATATCTAAACAAAAATCCAATACTTTTTAATCCAAAGTCAGGTTTTTACTCATATATTGCTTCAAAAGAGTGTTTTATTATTAAATACAATAAATAATTTAATAGTTGTTAAAAGTCACTGAAATTGTTGTTTGAATTTTTCGCCTAAAACTGCCTCTGAGTTGAGAATTGTTTAAACGTTTTGTCAAAATATTGTCACTAATTGTAAATAAATTGTTATGAAATCAATAAAATATAAACTCGTTTAACAGTTTTATGCAATTTATCAAACTATGAACCAAGGCTATTTGAGTTACCATAGAGAATTAAGAATTGAAAACATTCACAGCATGATTCTCAGGGGTTTAAGGAAAAGGGGTTATTAGACTTGTAGTCTAAGAAACACAAACCACTGTATATTTAGTTATTTTAGATTTTGATTCAAAATTCAATGAAAATTCAAATACTTTTCAATTCATTTAAATAAACGCCAAATGTTTGTCAAATTATATTTTAATTTCAATGAATTTCAATGTCAAACGTTAAGCACTGGTAGGTTAATATAAAATCAAAATATCATACAATAACATCAAGGTTATTATTATTAAATTGTTGGCTTCAGCATCAGATTATGTAAACGTAATATTAATATAATATGTTTACACTATATTTTACTATACGTTACAACACAACAGGTGGTAATTGGCATTTAAATGACACCGGAGTTCAGAGTCCAAACCCAAATTAATAACTCCTTATTTGGCATACAATTGACTAAAATATAAATAAAATTAGGAAAATATTTATAAGTTTTTTATCGCTTTATAAAACTTTTAGATAACATATAAATTAAAGTCCATTTCATTCACACTTCGCTAAGAGTTTGCGATTAAATCAATGATTTTAAGGAATGATAAGAATATTCTGTGCTTTCAATCAATGTTTTCAAAACATTTGAACCCCTTTTTCAAAAGCAATGTTTGAAAACTAAGCGCTCTTTTCATGCATTCATTTGTTTAGCATTTATTCAGACGTTTTTTATTGACATTAACTGAAAGTGTGTTCAAAAATCATATGTTTTTAATGTAAACATAGTTTTGGATTCAAGTCTTCACACAAAACATTGAGACAAGAATTGCATAACATTTACGACATATTCAACACTAAAATCGTTTTCAAAACGTTTCAAATGATTATCAAAACTAATATTTAAACACATGTTTAGTGAATGTCATTCAGAATATTAATTAAATAATAAGTTTTCGGTTTTCGCTATTGTTTTGCACTTTTATTTCCTACCTTTCCCTCAATTGAATCAATAGTTATATTCACTGATAATTAGTCACAAAATTTCATTTTGTCTTTCATTTCATTTGTTTTCAAACTAAAACTCAATTTATATATAAATCACTTGTTTTTACCGAAAACTAAATTTAAAAACTCTTTTGCGATAAAAAAGAGATATATTTTGATGTCTTTTGTTATCAACTGATCATTAATTTCACTCATTTTTGCCTCAATTTTCCAAATATTTACTTCAAATAACAATTACCTAACGTTTGAATGCATTTTCAATAAATCAATCATTCATTGAATTATTGCATCAATTCTTGAAAATAGTTTGAAATTTATTGTCAATTAAGTGATAAATAATTAATAATTTATAAAATGCTATAAAAAGTGTTGAAAAGTATTAATGAAATCAATTCTCAATATCTTTTGACTACTTATTGGTTATTAAAAAAACACATCAAAAGTACAAAAAATGTTAAACTTTTTCAATAAATCATTTGTTTTTTGCATTTCTCCACTTGTGGTAAGTGATACCCATCTATGAACTTGTGCTACTAATAATACCCCTTAACATTATGCCCCTTTGGTTCAGTAATAATAACTTTAATTATGAATTACTCAAAGAATTGTTTAACGAATTTTCAGAATCAAAGCCTGACCTGGGATTCAGAGATACCTCTACTGACAGAGTGTTTCACACAAACAGTATTGCCATTAATACCATTGATAGCACTGTTAGTACTCTTGCCATACGATCTCTATGTCTTGAAAATATTGCCCAAGACTTTAGCGCCGATTCCCTATCAGTGGAGAAATATTTCAATTCTGGTATTAATAATGAATTTGAAGTGAAATGAAAAGCATTTATGAATTTATTATTACTTTTTCATTCATAGCTTACAATCACTTGTTTGACAATTATATCAATCATTAAAATAGCGAAAACCTTTTGGAAATACTTTGCAAATGAAATCAATTTATTAATAATCAGTGAACTTTTGTCGCCGACTATTAAACTCCTAACTTATATATTGTTAGCCATTCTTGTGCTACTCTATCGCACATGTGGTTACCGGCACTCAAATGCAATACCAATCCAATGGTTGTTCTCTTTAGTCATTTCGTCCATAAGTTTGTATCAATTCTTCGCAACAAATGACAGAAATATCAATACATTTGACGCTATTTTCAATTGTTTTGAAGTTTTGTTAACTTTTAAATCGTTTATAATCTCATGTTTGACACAAAGATTATCAGCGTTTGAGAGATTGGGCGCAGAATGTGGTCCTAACTGTCCATTCTATGACTACAATGTGTTTTCTCGACTATTCTTTGTGTGGTTAAGACCAGTGCTAATAAAGGGCTTCAAATCGACAGCAAATTTAAGCGATTACTTGATTCCCATTTGTTATTACCTCAGATCTAAGCACTCATTCAATGCCTTTGAAACCGCAGACAAGAAATACAACTCAAGAAGTGGTGACAAAACTTTAATAAAGTTATTGCCATTGATTTGGTCGACAACTTGGTTGCCATACACTGTGTCAGCGCTCCTACAGCTGCTGGAAATCGCCACGAAATTCATTGAACCCTATGTTCTCTCAAAACTAATAGACTTTGTGTCGAGTAATGATGAGCACCGGTGGCACGGATTCTATTATGCTGTGCTCTACTGCTTCAGCAGTTTGTCAACGATGATCATTGACTGTCATTCCTATTCATTGGCATATTTCGCCGCATTTCGTGTGCGGACAGCACTCAGGGCTGCTATATATAGCAAAATGTTAAAACTGAGTCCCAGTTCGCGTCGGGAGTACACGACGGGTAAGGGTTTACATAAACACTAACAAAATTGACTGAAAGTTTGAACCAAAGGTGACATCAATAACATAATGGGTGTCGACATCGAAGAAATCGTTTCATTCTTCCCGGCTGTCAGTCAATTGTTTGTAATACCGATCAGCCTTTCCATTGGACTATACATACTCTGGCAATACTTGGGTCCGTCCTCTTTGACATTAGTGGTCATTATGTTAACGGTCGGCCCTTTCACTACATTTATTATGAAACGGATCGACGTTTTGCAGACAAAACAGATGGAACTGAAGGACAAACGGATGGAACAAATCAGTGAAGTATTAAATAATATAAAACTACTGAAACTCTTCGGTTGGGAACAGCCATTCAGTGACAGAGTCACTGAGACCAGAGACAAAGAGCTGTCAACCCTTATGATCTCTCATTACTATTGGTCATCAATTGAAGTGCTCTGGACATCCATTGCTATGATTATATCTGGCATTTCCTTCGCTGTGTTCACTCTAATCGCTGGACAGGTATTAACAGCAAAGAAAGCATTTGTATCTCTTTCTGTGTTCAATATTTTGCGACAACCCGTCGCCCGATTCCCTAATGTATTGACACATTCAGTGAGAGCTTACGTCTCCTTCAAGAGAATCAGAAAATACTTGAGTTCTGAAGAAATAGATGAAAACGAAAACCAAACGAATGAAGACTTCTCTGGAGATAATGATTGTGTCGTTTGTCTTAAGGACTGTTCATTCACTTGGAGTCTTACTGACCAACCGGTGCTCAATAACATTGATTTTAATGTAAAGAAAGGTTCTTTAATAGCGATTGTCGGTCGAGTCGGTGCCGGAAAGTCGTCATTGTTTTCAGCGCTGTTGGGAGATATGTACCGCACGGCCGGTCAAAGAACCCCTTTATTAGGTTCAGTGGCTTACGTACCCCAAAGTGCTTGGATTCAGAACAAGACATTGAAAGATAATATTACTTTTGTCTCTGACTTTGATGAAACCAAATACGAGTCGATTATCACTGCCTGTGCTCTCAAACCAGACTTTGATTCACTGCCGGCGCGCGATATGACTGAGATCGGGGAAAAGGGTATTAATTTAAGCGGTGGTCAGAAACATAGGGTCTCTTTAGCCCGAGCTGTATATCAGGACTCAGATGTCTATTTATTGGATGACCCGTTGTCTGCAGTGGACGCACACGTGGCTCAACACCTGTTCCAAGAAGTGATTGGTTCCAAAGGACTGCTGCATAAAAAGACCCGAATATTAGCCACACATAACATATCGTTTCTGAAGGAAGTCAATCATATAGTGGTTATGAGCGCCGGGAAAATAATCGGTGCCGGAAGTTATGATGAGTTGTCAGAAAAGGGATTGCTTTCCGAACAGGTATTGAATGATTCGGAGGACAACGACGAGGAAGAAGACAACGTTTCAGAAGATATACTCATCGGAAGCGGAGATCTCATCCAAAGACAGAGATCTCGTTTGAGTTCAAACAATACTTTGCGTCAAATCTCACGACAAATGTCGCGACAATTGTCTATCAAAAGTGATTCAACCGATGGTCACGAAACAGTTAAGGAACGAATGGAAAGGGAGGCAAAAAGTGCTCAATTGATAGATGAGGAGACCCAGGAGTTCGGGAACATTAAATACACCGTTTATTTGGATTACTTCCGTCGGTGTGGGCTTTGGTTTATATTGATAGCACTGTTCGGTGCCATCGGTTATAACAGCACTGAAGTCGGCGCTAATTATTGGCTGAATGTCTGGACGTCTAAGAACTCAACGCAAATAAAAGAGACAACGAATGAAAGCATTGCTATATATTTGTCGGCAGTCTTTGTCAACGCATTGTTTGTATTCATAGCGCAGGTCAGCCTAAGATACGGTTCCCTCAAAGCGGGTAAACGTCTCCACAAAGACATGTTGTCATCCATTCTTCGGAGTCCTCTCTCCTTCTTCGACGTCACACCATTGGGTCGTATTATAAACCGATTCAACAAAGACATTGCTAGCATCGATGAGGAGATAGAGTTTTGTCTTGCTGAATCTGTTAGTGCTATGATCTACTTCTGTATAATCCTGGCCACAGTTTTATATACCATTCCTTATCTGGTTATTGAAATGGTGTTCATTACCATCGGTTTAGTCTTTCTTTACGTAAGTCTTAAAACAGTTTTACAATTAATTGGTTATCATTTGAATCACAAAATACCCCTTAAATACCCTTAAATAGAAAATATATTTATGGACTTCAAGACAATTACATCGTTTGGATTCGATAACCCGTTCCCCAATCTATAGCCACTTCAACGAAAGCATTGCAGGGGCTGTTTCTCTCAGGGCTTATAAAGTGCAGCAAATTTTTATCAATAAATTGCATGATTTGAATGACATTAACATCAATATTGAGAAACACGAAGACGCGGCCATCGAGTGGTCAGTCGTCTAATCACTTCATTACTATTTTGGCCAAACATTAATCATTGTTTGTTTAGGATCGACATTTGGACAGCTATTATCGGGACTATAATCACATTCTCCGCGGCTTCGATGGTTGTTATGGAAAGGGAGACCATGAGCCCCGGTTTGGCCGGTTTTATACTCATATACTCAGGGCAAGTGTTCTTTGGTATCTCTTGGGCGCTAAGAATAGCCGCACAGTTAGAGATACAAATGGTTTCCGTTGAAAGGGTTAGAGAGTATTCGCAGTTGGAATCGGAGGCCGAATGGGAGTCAATCGATGACTACAAACCCGATGACAACTGGCCTTCAAATCCGAGCATTGAGTTCATTAATTATAGCGCCAGTTATAGACCAGGACTCGAACCGGTGCTCAAGAATCTGACCTT
The DNA here is from genome assembly GCA_034687845.1 of Pantelozetes paolii. NCBI lineage: Eukaryota > Metazoa > Arthropoda > Arachnida > Sarcoptiformes > Oribellidae > Pantelozetes > Pantelozetes paolii. The sequence goes on along the minus strand of JAQGAT010000351.1, from coordinate 5,373 downwards.
TAAGGTACAATCGGGTGAAAAGGTAGGGATTGTCGGCCGAACTGGTGCTGGAAAATCGTCGATGACTTTGGCTCTGTTCCGCATAATTGAGCCGACGATTGGAAAGATAGTTATCGACGGCTTAGATGTCACTAAAATAGGTTTACATGACTTGAGATCAAAGCTAACTATTATACCACAAGAACCTAATCTATTCGCGGGTACTCTGAGACTCAATTTGGATCCGTTTGACCACTACTCTGACCAACAGCTATGGACAGCACTGGAACGCTCACACCTGAAGGTAAGCCTCAGTAGAAACTGTTTTAACAGTCAGTAAATGAAAACATTGTTTCAATTCTTGTTCTCAAAAGGACTTCATTTCCGGCACTTCTGAGGGCCTGTTATATGAGATAACAGAATCGGGAGATAATTTGAGTGCCGGACAAAGACAATTGGTTTGTCTATCGCGAGCACTGTTACGTGAGACCAAAATCCTAGTGCTGGACGAAGCGACCGCTGCCTGCGATCTGGAAACGGATCTATTGATTCAGTCGACAATCAAAGAGCAGTTCAATGACTGCACTGTCTTTACAATCGCTCATCGATTGAATACAGTCATAGATTATAACACTATTTTAGTTTTAGACAACGGAGTGATTGTGGAAAAGGATTCGCCGAAGAATTTACTCAAAAACTCAAAATCAGTTTTTTATAGTTTGGCCAAAGAGTTCGGAATCGTTTGAAAACTGACTCTTAATTTGTTAAACATTTTACTCTCTCTTAACTTAAATGACAAATAAAATTGTTTTTCATTTTTATATTGATTTCAATTTTAATCTAATTTTCATTTTCAGCCCCTTTAAGCTAACCGCCCCTTAGAAGGGTATACCGAACGGCCAGTTCCTATGTTTGTTGATTCCAAACTGAGTCCATGTGTTGTTTCGCCAGTCTTTGTTCAAACCATTGATTGCTTTCATCTCCTCTTCAGTGAAATCAAATGCAAATATATTTATGTTTGAAACGATTCGCTCTTTTGTGGCACTCTTTGGGATCACAATAACCCCTCTCTGTGTCTGCCATTTGATGCAAATAGCAGCCGGACTTACATTGTATTTCTTCGCCAACTGTTTAATCACAGGTATGTCGAGTGGAGAAGTGGTGTTCTTCTCTTCAACAGTACCTGTTCTCGCAAGCGGTGAATATGCGGTCAATTTGATACCCTTTTGAGTGCACCACTCAAGCAGTTTCTCTTGGCTTAGGTATGGATGACATTCCACTTGATTTACGGCCGGAACTGTTGACGAGTTCTTAATCAAGTCATCGATTTGCTGGGAATTGAAGTTTGAGACACCGATAGAACGGGTCAGTCCTACAAATGATAGCACAAGTCGTTAGTTGTAATCATATTTCAGATATTGTTTATCTTTTTCTCATATTTTTTACCAAAAATGCATTAATTATTGAAATAACAACAAAATGTTTGTTTGAATTGAGACTTAAATCAAAGAATTATTGTTTTCATTGAATGTAAAGATAAAATGATTTCAATATTTATTACTTTTATTTCAATCATAACTAAAAACTGATTAAAGAATTCAATGAATAAAAAGTTTTGTTAAAATTCACTGACATTTATATAGTGTCTGAAAATTGCTACCAAATTAAATAACAAAATGATTTTGATCAATGTCAAATGAGAATAATAACTACTAATTATAAAACAACAATTAATTCAAGCCCATTTTTTGAAGTAAAGTATCCAAGGTCAGTATTTAATTACAAACTGAATCTCATTTTTGATTTTGATTTCATTAAAACAATTTTGCTTTCAATGCATAAACTCATTGAAAACACAAAAACACGTCAACTCTTACCCTCTTTTTTGATTACTTCAAACTCTCTCCAGACGTCTATCAACTGAATGGACTCATCGAACAACGCCTGTCCACTGGCGTCGGTCGGGTAGAAGTTGCTGTCGTCCTGTGCCAGAGGTGTTGGCCAATGGATAAGCAATAGATCCACGTATGGGAAGCCCATGTTCTTAAGACTTCTCTTTACACTGAGAGTAGGTCTACCCTTCCCGTGCCAATTGGGCCAGACTTTGGTTGTAATAAACAGTTCCTCTCTTTTCACTTTCCCCGCTTTGATGGCATTCCTGAGAGCTCTTCCCACTTCGTCTTCATTCTCATAAAAGTCCGCGCAATCAAAGTGTCGATATCCGGCGTCGATAGCGATGTTGACCACATTCTCGACCACTCCGGGCGGCGCCTCATAAGTGCCCAGACCTACCACCGGAACCTTATTTCCGTCATTCAATGTAATGATCGGCACTTTCACTGCAATCGATGCCATCTCTTATGGTATTAACAGAAAAAGTAATGAAAACTGAAATCCAATACAAAAATTGTGCGAAAGTTTTGCTCCAAATGTCAAACAGAGCTTCAAATGACTGATTGAAACTCAGGTTAAGGTAGAGTATAAGTACTCTGATTATGACATCAACAGCACTGGGAAGAGCTCCTTGTGCTTCATAACTGAGTTAATAGTTGCGCATAAATAGTAAGTTATTTATTATAAACGTAATCAAAATTGATATACAATGTCAAGGATAGAGTGTATTGAGAGTTAACTGTGCTATTGTGCTACCAGTGCTCCAGTTTATATGTCTGTGCCCCACATCTACCACTGAGACCAACCTTGAGATCATAGAGTTCGTGCATTTGAACTACATTTTGGCCTCGAATTGGTATAACTGTTCATTCAATGTCACTATTTATTGGCTTTAATGCACTTGAAATACACAATCGTTTCCTTCAATACGAGCACTCAATGCAAACTCAATGCAACAGATTTTCACTCAATTATTATTAACATCAGTGCAAACCTATCGCTGGTATTAGACTTGCCTGAACACTTCATTTCTCTCATTGAAGCAATGGTTTTGTGTCTAAACTATTGATTAGTTTATTATATTTTAGTTGAAAAAAGACAATCAATGAGTGAATGAGTGAAACAATGAGTGAATGATTGAAACAAATGATCACTTTTTCAACAAAATTCTTGATTAATGAGAAAAGTATTGAAATTTTAATCAATATTTTCAAAACCAATAAATCAATGAATTATTTGATTCAAAATATTTCATAAATACCTTTAAATGAAATCCTTTTTCACTCAATATTTGAGAAATTGTTTCAAATTAAGACATTTTATTACAAAGAGAGCACTCAATAGAGAAAATGTCATTCAATGCCAGAATAACTCTTTGAATACCTTTTGAGATAAAAATGAAATGTTAACTAAAATAACGATATTTTTGACTAAAAACATGAAAAAAGACATTAATTTTAATAATAATTAAATTAAACACATATTTATTGATCAGAATTGTCTCCAAAGGGTGTAAAACACGCCCAAAGGGTGTAAAACACGTTAAGAAACGCGAATTTAATTGAAATGTAATTCAAAAATATATCGATTGAAGCAAAGGATGAGATAATTATAGATACAGTCCTTCAGGTGTTCCCTCTTTCTTACGGTAGAGTACGTTCTCCTTTGATTGCCTGAAGTCCTCAGCCGTCACTTTCATACGCCTCTCCCTCAGCGCCATTAGACCGGCTTCAGTGCACACGGCTTTGATATCGGCGCCCGAGAGGTCGTCCTTTGCGAGAACCAGTTCATCGAAGTTGACGTCTTCGGCTAAAGTCATCCTTTGGGTGTGAATATTGAAAATTCTTCGTTTGGTCTTCTCGTCGGGTAACGGGAACTCAATCTTCCGGTCTATTCTTCCCGGTCTGATGAGCGCCGGGTCTAATGTCTCGATCCTATTGGTGGCCATAATTACTTTCACATCTCCTCTGCCGTCAAAGCCGTCCAATTGGTTGAGGAGTTCAAGCATTGTTCGCTGGATTTCTCTCTCACCGCCGGAATTGGAGTCATATCTGAGGTCACAATCAATTAGTAAATGACTAAAGGATTCAATCAATGGTTACCTCTTAGTGCCGACGGCGTCGATCTCATCGATGAAGACAATCGCCGGCGCGTGTTCTTCAGCCACTCGGAAGAGCTCCCGAACCAGTTTAGGGCCGTCTCCTAAATACTTTTGAATCAGTTCAGAGCCGACAACACGTAAGAAAGTGGCCGAAGTCTGATTGGCCACCGCTTTGGCCAGTAAGGTCTTGCCGGTGCCGGGAGGGCCGTATAAAATGACACCTTTGGGCGGTTTGATTCCCATCTCTTCATAGTATTCGGGATGAGTTAACGGCAATTCCACCGACTCTTTGATCTCTTGGATCTGTTGGTCGAGACCACCGATGTCTGCGTAGGTCTCTTGCGGTGCTTTCTCTAGTTTCATGACATTCACCATAGGGTCGACGTCATCGCTGAGTACACCGACCACTGCGTGCACCTTATGGTTGAGAAGTACACAACAGTTGGGTTCCAACTGTTCCTTATCTACAAACGAAAGGATTGACACATAATGTTCAGACCCGACAGAAGTGGAGACAATCGCGTGATTGTCGTCTATTATCTCCTCGAGGTTTCCCACAGACATAGGAGTGCCTGAAGTGAGGACACAAACAAAGCGTTAGATAATTGTCTCAAACGGGTTGTGGGGTATGAGTGGTGTCTCACCCCTGAGGTCATCGACTTTATTGCGCTCTTCATCGATGTTATCGTCTTTATCTGTCTTTGCATTTATGGTTGCGTTACAGTTCTTCAGGAACTCCTCTTCCATCAGAAGCCAGTCCTGAATGCGCTCTAATTTAAGCACTTTTAGCCGACACCGGGAGTGTGGGGTCACTAACGGCAGCTTTGATGCACTTTCGGGTCCTTTTCCTCCTTTCCTTCGGCGGCCACGGATTGTAGGCATCGGCGGCGGAACTGACCGCTCCTTCTTCTGACCCTTTTTGTCTTTATCACCCCCTGAACCGCCTCCAGAGCCTCCACTACCTGATTGGTTCTGACCCTAAGGGGGAAACAATTAATTGTAGTTTTAATAAATATTTTGAATAAAATTTAATTAAAAAATGATTTTTTGTTAATAATTATTGAAAATAATGACAAAAATGAGTAAAAGTTTTAACCATTTATTGAATGAAAGATAAAATCAATTAATAATTAATTAATTTCTAATTTAAAACTCAATTTAATTAAACTTTTATTGAATTAACAAAACATTGAATTGTTTTGCTTTGAAATCATTGTAATTATTATCCAAAGTAAACGTCAACAAACAAAATACCCCTGAAATTTATAATTAAGACTGAACTGGATCAGTTATATAAATTAGTTAAAAGTCATTTATACAATAATATAAAAATTATTATAATTGAATTTAATGTGCTTGGTAAGTCAATTATAGACTGATAAGGGTGAATATTTAATTAA